>JANHGD010003845.1:0-12332 GCA_027560375.1 Imantodes cenchoa | reverse complement strand
GTGGAAACTAATCAAGGAGAGAAGCAACTTAGAACTAAGGAGAAATTTCCTGACAGAACAATTAATCAGTGGAACAGTTTGCCTCCACAAGTTGTGAATGCCCCAACACTGGAAGTTTTTAAGAAGATATTGGATAACCATTTGTCTGAAGTGGTGTGGGGTTTTCTGCCTAAGCAGGGGGTTGGATTAGAAGACGTCCAAGGTCCCTTCCAACTCTGTTATTCTATTCTATTTCATTTTTGATCTTGAACAGAATTGTACTTCCCCTGTTTGAGAAGAGCAGATACAGGTAGTCCTCAACTTCAACCACAGTTGAGCCCAGAATTTACGTTGCTAAGTGAGACATTTGTTAAGTGAGTTTTGTCCTCTTTTACGACCTTTCTTGCGACAGTTGCAATTGTTAAGTTAGTAAGTTAACGGTTAAGTAGTAAGTTAACAGTTGTTAAGTGCATCTAACTTACCCATTGACTTTGCTTGCCAGAGGGTCCGCAAAAGGGGATCACATGACTCTGGGATACTGCGCCCATCATAAACATGAGTCAGTTGACAAGCATCTGAATTTTGATCACGTGACCATGGGGATCCTGCAATGGTCCTGTGAAAAATGGCCATAAATCACTTTCTTCAGTGATGCTGTAACTTTGAATGCTCACTAAATGAACTGTTGTAAGTCAAGGACTACCTGTAGTAGCTGTGGCCAGGAGGGCCTTTACACAGGTACATCATATATGCCAGCTTGGTCCCAGGCTTGGAATTAATTTGATGGGCAAGAGGATTGTGGTGCTTTTTAATGTTTTTAATCTGGGGCGTCTTAAATTTCTAATTGTTTTATTCTAGTATTAACATTTTTAAACTGCCCAGAGTCCGCTAGAGTGGATGGTTATATTCAATGTAATAGCATTTAACATGTTTTGGCCTATATGTTCAGGAAATCCTTGAAATCCATTTTATCTGAAGTTACAACAGTTACAACAGCCATGGAATGGGTGTTTTATGGCCTGTAAAACAACCTCTGGCCATCATAAATGGTTGCACTGCCTCTCAGTTATGTGACTGCATGTCGGCACATCAGCTTTACAACCAATTGTGACATTCTGCTGTCATGTAACCAGAAGGTGTTTTGCTAGTTTCTGGCATTTTGGGGGAGGTTTCATTTAAATGAATGGGCTTGCTTAACTACTATGGTGTTCACATAATGGCCCCAGCATTTGCTTAAAAACTGCCACATGGCCGTAATTATGACCACAATTCCAGACTCTATTATGGTCATAAGTTGAGGACTACCTGTAAACCTCCTTGAACAAGATGCCTGAAATCAAGAAGGAATCAAAACTAAAACCGCAATGCTGCGCTTCTAGACTGCTGTAACCTGCAATGTCTTAAAAGCAAAACAATTCTACACCATTTCTATGGGAAAGATAATTTTTCCCCATAGGAAAGAGAGCACATAAACTAAAGACCGCCAGTTGAATACATAAGAATATCTTTAAAATTTATTTGACTAATTGTGTTACATTCAGTATCTGATGTGTTTCTTCTGGACAAGGAGTTGGCATAAATACAAACAAGCCTTTGTGCCTTCTCTAAACAAGAGATAAAATACTAGAGACAGAGGAGCACAGCTTCACATCTTTGTATTTACAGTCTACCTTTACAGTTTAGTGCTAGGATTATTTACAGAAAATACAGTAAGAAAAAAAATCATGTCTTGGCAACATATAGAACTTTATACATAATTGTACATGATTTTAAGCATATGGTATCTAGGCCATCTCTTTCAAAGCACTCGTCAAAGATACCCTCTTATGATTGTGAACTCACAGTTATTTTTGTTCCCTGTTCATCTTAAATTGTAGTCCTATAATCCTCCTGTGCCAAATATTCAGCTGCATGACAATTGCACGCTTCCTAACTGGGAAGCCACTTCACGTATCGGACAGTCCAATTCTCAAGACACTCCTATCTGTTCACCACCCATCGAAGCAAATAAGGTTTTGAGGATTGGAAATGAGCTTTGTTTCCTACAGCTCTGTCCCAGCTGCTCTGCATATAGATTAGCTACTTACTTCAAACATGATTCCCTTCAGTTCCCTCTTCATAGTATATATATGTATGCTGTACATTAATAAACACTTGAAAATCTGCTGAAGAAAAAGGGCTTTATATTTCTTAAGTGAAAACTTTTGTTGAAGGTACTAAAACAGACACTTTTTATATGGACGTGCTGTGAAGACTGCATTTTTTTCTTGCTCAGTTTATTACCAAGTAATAATGTATTGAAAGGATGGCAAGCATGAGATCTCATGACAGAAATAGACAGGATAAATATGTATAGCCCTACTATTGTATCTCATAAAGAGACTGGAATGAAAGTATACAAAACGAAATGATAATAGGAAACAAGCAGTGTTAATGGTAGGAAAGCCATCTGCTTTATAAACGTACATTCTTTTTAATTACCTTGTGTAATCATATTCAAAATAAAATTTGGAAATGCAATGGCCACCCTAAATTTATTTATATTAGACAACTTTCTTCAAATTAATGCCCTCCAGAAGTATTGGATTCCCAGAATAGGATATCCAGCAACATCTGGAAGTACCTTCTATCAGCTTGAGGAAGGTTAATGTAGCATGTCTGAAATTTCAGATGATCCCAAAATTGAATTTTCAAATGCAACTATTATGGAGAGGTCTAGACAAAACATTTTATTGCAATCAATCAACAGTTCTGCACAGAAAATAGAAAGTTACCAGTGCATTTGGAAGCCTTCTCAACTATACATGGAAAACAGACAACCAGCATCTGTACAAGAGGACCACATCATATGCATTATCTGGGAGAATGCAGTGAAAGTAAGCCCTTATACATTTCTTTTAAACACTCAGTGCTGTTTGATAAGGTTTCTGTTGCATATGCTGCCTTATTACTTTTATCAGCAGTATCACATATAGGCATCAACAACCAGACCTTTTGTTTAATGATAAACAGATTTAAATAGCAGTTTTTACGCATGTAGATTCAGAGCAGTTTGCCTGCTTGAGTTTTTTTTCTGAAATCCAAATGAAAATAAATAATCAAATCAAATCAAATCAAGCCAAGGGATAAATTTAGGCATGCAAAATAAAAAGAAACCGGGGGGGGGGGGAGAGGAAAACCCCTATATAAGCAAAATGTTTCTTCTGGTTTCATAGAAGAGTCTAACAGACTAACATTTATTTTACTGAGCTACAGATTTTTACATTTGAATGGAAACTTTAAGGCAACTTATTTTAAATCTCACCCTGTTTTTAATTAGTTTAAAAGTCATTTTAATTTTTTTCCCTTTCACCTGTTTAAGTCAAGATGATTTGACAGGTCATTAGTAATCATATTAATTAATGGGTTCATCCAGAATACATATGATTCAAACAATTCTAGCTACGTCAGCATTTGATGTGTGTATGCAGACACTCAATTGTTCAATGCTTGTTATAGTTTTTGTGGTAGCCATGCATTGTTCATGCCATTTAATCTAGGAACTAAATGTGACTGGTCAATTTATAGAGCTAAACAGTATCTAAGCGACTCTACAATTAAGTTTAGTGCTCATGCACTGGATTAATATTGGCAAGTCTTCAGTATCAAATATACTATATAAAAGCCTATATATTTCAGGATCCTTATTAGCCTTGCTATTTGCCGTTCCAGTCTTGCCTTAGAACCATTTGCAATTAATTAGTTTGTTTGTCCTTATTTTCCAATAAGTTCTCTTGAACCTAACAAAATAACAATAATCATCCTGCTAATTCAATGCAGCCATTTTGTCCATTACTCAATCTTGTCTAAAAACTATTATTTAGGATTATTTTTCTCTTCAAAAATGCCACAATTTGTAAGATTAAAGAACAAATCATCCCTCTTAAAAGAATATTGGGAAGTGAACAATTCTCATTAGCAATAGTGTGTAATATCAGTTGCAAAGTAGGTATTACACATACACACAAACAGACAGTCGTCATAGCTAGAAACTTTTTCAACTTCTTTTTTTTTGCAAATCGCTCCACACTTTAATGCTGTTCCGTCTTTGGCCTAACTTTACTATAAAGAAAATAAAAGAGGAAATAAAAGACTCTACTACTATTTTTGTCCCCTAATGCTTTTCCTTGGAAATTCAGTAGTTCAAAAAATAACTTTTGCAGTCAAGCTGGATGAGTACAGCTTTGCTGCATCCCTCTCCAAAAAGTATCTCTTTACATATCAATATTTAGAATGATATGGATCTAAAAAGGAACCTTCATATGTAACTCCTTTATACATATGTTTCCTTTTAAGTCTATGCCATGCACCCTGGAAAAATTGGATATAAAAAAAGGAAAGGCACAACTTATGAAGTGTTTTGCAAAGGTTTTAGCTGTGGCCAGCAAGAGTAAGAGAATATTCATATTTTATGATGCTTACTTTGCTATAGGAAATGAATTTACCATAATAATTAATTTTAGAATGGAAATGGCTTAACAATATAACACATAAATATTCACTTGTTAGAGATGATTACTGGACATCTGTTCATCAAAATAAGTCAGCAGACATTTATCATGTTTAAAACCAAAATATTGCATGAGCTCCACATTAAGTCTCCAAGGCATATTATAATTGCTTATTTAAATTTATTCTCTAAATAAGATTTGTTCAATAACAGAGAAACAGTTACTAGACTGTTAATCACCTTGATATATAAGTGACCACTCCTAAATATTCTGGGATTATTATGAAGTTAATCCAGGCAAAGTGTTTAATTTTCAGTTTTTTGGTTCTATATAATTAACCAAAAATATTCTAATTTATAGTCTATTATGATGATTGGGAAAAAAGAAACAAAGCAAAAAGATCAAAGCACCAAATTATGTTGGAAAATCAGGAAGTGATTTCTTGCTGGCCTAAACATCTCCTGATATATTTATTAAGAGCTACATTCCATTGACCCAATCGGAATTATTTTTAAATCCAGGTTCATATAATCTTTTTAATTGTTTACCCATGCTCCCCAAAAGATTTGTCCCTGAAGTATTCTGGATACTCTATGGGGAAAAAATATTTCTATTTACAACATTTGTAGATTAATTTTTAGATATGTCAACAAAAGTTATCTAAAAGCATTTCTATCCTGCCCTATGTCTACCTCAGTCATTTATCATCTTCAGAACTATGCAAAGATTTTCAAGGCTTATAGACATTACAAGAACTTCATTCTGACATCCACCAAAATTGTAGGTCCTGTTAACATCTAGTAGTAGAGAACACAGCAGTCAGTGCAAGTGAAGGAAGATAATATTTCAACCATCATGCGTAATGTATTCTGTACAAAACTAAGTGTCATGATGTTATTAGGCCAGGGGTGGGGGAATACGCTGGCAAGAATGCTCAGTGTCTACCAGAACCATTTCTTCCAATGTCAAAATTCTAGTATGCTATCCTTGCCACAAGGGCCAAAAAAATAAGTTTTGTAAGAGTTGTAACTCTTCTGAAATATATAGATAGCCCAATTGTTTCAATAATTTTATGACTTCATATTAAATGTTTTTTTTTTATTTTTCTTGTCATTAGATAGGAGATGCTGCCAAGTCCTGCATTCAATTGAAATGAGTGAAAGTATAATTGTGAAACCTTCAATTTAAGTTTCAAGTACTAGTTTTTATGTGTGGGTGTATGTATGTTTATACATATAACATACATCCAACTGAACCAAATTCCATAACCAAGGTTTTGCTTGTGTCTCAAACATTGTAGTGGATAGCTTAGATGTCACCAATACATACACCAAAGCATATATTCCAAAACTAACCACTGAGCAAAATGTGCCATTTGTACTCCAAAGAGTATTTTTGCTTCTCCCTTCTCTTCAAAGGTTCAAGGGTTGCTTCTTTTCTGGACAGACCAGCAGAAGACATAAACAATAACAATTTACAAAGATAAAACATTTAATAACCAGTCCATGGCTTTGAAAGTAGAGGACAAGACCCAACTATAATTTTCTGGTTAGATGTTAAATGAAATCATATATCCGACTTGCTCGTAAAAGGAAAAGCAAACTGAGCAGACAAATGCACGAATAGTTTATCTAAAATAATTTGCCCTTGAATCTAATCTGCTAGAGAAACCAATATGAAACCATGTGGTTAACTCTCTACTCGCAAACATGGGAAATCATGAGAAGTGTAGTTAACCTTCTGTTTGCTATACATCTGATATATTGTCTATTAATAAATAATACTTCATTATCAAAGCTTCTCCCGCTGTAGCATTGAAGGTGTGGCGATGTGCTCAGAAGGACTGCAGGACTGGAGCCAAAAGCAAGTCCTCTTTATTTTCTTGCAGTAGAAGCAGAAGTCATGCTGAGAATGTAGTTTGTTTACACAAGAGGTCCATGAATGGGAAGATTTTATTTCATTGTTGCAGATACCAAGCTGCAATTTAATTGTTCAAAAAGGGTCCTGGTTTAAGGATTACAGTTTTTCAGTCCAACCTCTTGAAAAAGAGAGGTATAAAACTCTGGTTCCAGCTGTTTGTTCCTGTATTTATTGACAATGTCAGCTATTTTCTGTTTTCGACGGACATGAGGAGGATTGTATGAGTCACTTTCCAATCTTTTTCTTCGACAAATATTTATTACTGTCTGTCTCACTAAGAATCCTTAAATAAAAATGGAACAAAGTTAATACAGTTTATTTCACTCAGAATCTCCTCTCATTTTTATTCTAACAAATTGAATATATTGTATAGTCAAAACATCAACAATAAATAATACCGATAGACACCATTTTGTGATACAACGATACATGCAGGAGAGTTGAGATGCAGTATATAACTGTTTCTTCCTATTACAGAATTAGCAATTTCAATGTCTAATTACTTCCTTCTCAATATAGACTTAGGAAAGTTTAAAGGCGCTGAAAATAAGGGACCTGTTGCCCTTAATATTGTTGATCATCATCATCCAGCAATCATTGCTAGCATGAGAAGAAGTGAAATCCAACTCTGGATTCTGTTTCCATAATAGCCCATTCTGCCACAGTAGGTTGTATTATTATGATTTAATATTTATTAAACCCGTATACTGATGGGATTATGGTCCTACACTTGGCTGATTTTTTAAAAGATTAGGAATCTCCAATACTGCAAAAACCTAAGAAGTAATGGGGATTAGGAGGAGCAGGAAAGGAAGGATGAAGGATCTGAATCCTCACTGCTCCCAATTCTGACTACACTTAGATTGCCTTGCACGTCTGGCTTGAGGTTGTACTCTGGACTGACAGAAAGTTGAGTTTATTGGAATATTCTTAGAAGAATCTCACCACTTTTTCTCATTTTTTAGGAACATTATTAGTATATATATATAGCACTATATATAGTAGTGCTAATGTAACAGAAATCTTTAATAATAATACACTGCATTCAAAGCTAGTAAATTAATAACCAAGTCTTAATAGAAGATGTACCTAGAGCTCTTCTGCTAACTATCATGCCATCCACTAGAGGGATAACCATATTGAATTTTCCAGTAGCTCCTTGTACTTTTACCCTGAATAATCCAGTGTTCAGGGGATGGATGAAAATCACTGGCACTTCTTTTTCAGGAGTAGCAGACCTTAAAAAATCACATAAATAGCTAAAATCAATGAACATTTAAATGTATAAACAAAGCAATTGTGTTTTGATTCCCAATTTTGAAGGATTGTTTTTAAATAATAAAAAGTAAAACATTATAACAAAGATGTCAGCTATACCATGACATTTATTTCTCCAAGCTCAGCAGGAGACCCTGTGTAGACAATATTTTAAAATGATGCCAGTTATATTGCAAATGGATTGGCTGGCCTAATACACACAAATATCAATAGGAAAGTTGGAGTTAACAGAAGCAAGCTGCAAATCTAAGAACCAGAACCCATGTGTGGCCAAGGCACAAAAACTAAAATCATTAGGAAGAAATATTAACTGCAACAACTTTAAATGTCATTAGGGAATAGTATTTTGCCCATACCATGAAAAATATACATAACTCACAGGTTGCAGATGAACGGATGCGAACTATGTCCACAAAGAAATAGTGTCACTGAAAAGGTAGAGAAATTAAATCATACCTCAGCGAAGTGCTGCTATTTGTTGTAGTTTCTACTCCAGTGCTAGTCTCTGAAACTAAATCAGAGAGAGGGAAATTCTCTGCAAGACAAGGATAATATAAGGTTAAATAACAACAATAAATACATTTTCAAATCCATAAAGTTTCAAGAGAACACAAACGTAATAACTGGAAACTATATCAAATAGTAATTGCAAATAGTAGCTAGTTAACTCTAATTTCAGAAAAAATAAAGAGGACTGGACCTGATGAAAATTTGGATGGGAAATTAGCAGAAAACCCTAAGGCAAGGAAGGAAGGAAGGAAGGAAGGAAGGAAGGGAGTGAGTGAGTGAGTGAGTGACATTTGGCTTCCATATTTATAATAAAATCTCAAGATTCATGTACCTATGTCATCATAGCGTTCAACCCAAACGACATACACCTTGGTTTCAGGTCCCATGGGGGGAATAGCCCGACCTTGTGGAAACTTCTTTGATTTGGAAGTTGGACTGAGCTATTGCAAGTATAAAACAAAAACAAATGTTCACCTATTAATCAAAATTATCAGCATTTATTCAGCTATAAGACTCTGAAGGAAATTAACACATTTCAGCAACAAATAACTTATTATGAATCAATTTACTAGCAACAAACAGCTTCTCTGTGAAACTAAGTACTTCCCAAGACTAATTAACATCATACCCAATTGGCTATAAAATATTGCAAAATATTTAAGGTATTTTCTTATGATAAATAAAGTGCATTGGAAGAAGATGAGGCCTTAGTGCCATTATTATGATAAAATTGCATGGCAAAGCAAAAGAGTGGAGACTCGTATATTAAATTCTGTGGGAGGCTGTGCGGGTTTGGATGGGGAACAACAAACTTCAGTTGAACCCTGGAGAGATTGAATGGTTTTAGTTTTGGGGCTTTCTGGTTCTAGGATATTATTCTTAGGGCTGAATGGGATTCCACTGTTGCAAACAGGTCCTGTGCGGTAAGGACCCCTGTCTCATCAGATCCAACAGAATGGGTGTAATACGGGTTCTATCATCTACAGAATTTCATTTGGCAAGCCCTAAGCAGTGGGCCTTTTCTGCTATGGCACCACATTGGTATCTTTTCCCCACAGAAATGAAGTCAGTCTCATTACTCCTGAGCTTTTGAAGGTCCTTCAAGTCCTGGATATGCCGGCAAGCTTGGGTGAATTTGGGAGATGGCTCTGATATTATTAACATCTCTCCATCTATTATTTTCTTTTCTTGTTTTAATTCTTTTATAGTTGTTACGGTTCTTTTAATAATTATTATATAATAGTTTAAAGTAATGACTGTTTTGTTTATTAGTGTTTTATTGGACTGTAGTATGCCACCCAAAGACACTACTCCAGGCTAGAAACCAGGAGATGGTCAATTCTAGTACTGCCTGAGACATAAAAACTTTGGGTCAGGCACTCTTTCTCACCCACAACATCAAGCTCTGGCAACAAGCTAGTCAGTCAATTCCTAAAGCAACCAACTGATAATCATTTGGTTGATATGGAAAAAAAATGGACCCTGCACCTGTGAGGGAAAAAAAAAAGCTAGGAAAAAGAAATATATAAAAGCTATAACTTATATTTAAAGTTCACATAGAATAAACTTGCCCTCTGTGAAGTACTGAGATTGTCTGTATGATTGGGAAAAAGCTCAAGTGTCAGTGCTTGCTGCTTTAGTATCCCAGGTAGGAGATCCATGTTAGAATCACTTTCTTGGTCTGAGACATTGCTTTCCAATGAATCTGCTGAAACCCAAAAGAAACAAGTTTCTTGAAACAAGAAGGCTTTTCAACTCCGAATCCATTCTGAATGCTAAGAGGGCTTTTCCAGATAGCTCATTCATTTTAAGTGCAGAAAGAATCCACAATGCAATTTCAGAGCCCTACAATTTCCCTAGTCTGCAACCAATATCTAATTCAGTTATAACTGCGCAAATAAAATGTGAACAGAAAAGAATGAGAAACTTTTAGTGATCCAGTTCAGTTTGTCTCAATTTTCACTGGAAAAAGCTTGATAGAATTTTAGGTGGAAGACTTTCCTGTAACTATTTGGAAACATTCCTGCATATATGCTAACATTATGTTTTCCCTAAAAGAAACATTGTATGCTACTGACATGTCACAGAACTTTAAAATAAAGTAGCCTAAACATTTCTATTCCATATTTGAATATTTTGATTCTCTTAAAATACATTTAACAGTTCACACAAGAAGCGGGTACATATTAAAATCTTAAGAGATAATGACAAAAGGGTGGCAAAGGAAATGGATGCTGAACACAAAAAAATGTATCAAGATGACAAAACCACTATGGCTTTCTGCAGCAGGGAGGAACAAAATAAATCCTGTTCCAGTTTAAGAGTGACAACGTAAAATAGATTTACCACATATTTTTCTTATGTGTCAAGTTCTTCTGCAATGCAGGATACAGTTCTAATCAAATGCTGAAATATCTCTCAATCACTTATAACAGGTGTCAAACTTGCATTGTCACGGTGCCGTCATGTGACATATTGGGACTTTTTCCCCCCTTCTCTAAATCCGGCATGGACGTGACACATCTGGCCCATGGGGCAGGAGTTTGACAGCCCTGACGTATGGGATCAAAAACATATGCAGTACACTTACTTAAGGACTCCACAGGCGAAGGAACAACAAAAGCTATTTCTGTAAGAGCATCTGCGTAATATAATGCTTTTCTTTGCCCATTAAAAATACTTGCTCCCATGTCTTCTGAACAGATTACTTCATCTGAGAAGAGGAAAAAATTAAAATCAAGTCCTATTTTGCGCTTTATTAAAAAAGCTATGACCTCTTAATATTTTGAAGATTAACTTGTTTTTTGAGTAACTAAAAATAATTTATATGCTGTATATGTTGCATCGAAAGATCTATGGATTGGATGTACCTATCCCAACATAAGCATGGGAAGAGCACTCCAACTGCTTAAATCCATGTGACAGGACATGGAGTAATTCTGAGTAATTAGCTGCCCAAATTACTGCAGAATGATTACTTTTGCCCTCCATAAATAATTTTCTGCTAAGATTATTCAGTCCACCTAGATCTTGCTAAAATGGAGATGATGGGGGAAGGGAAATTAATCTATTTCAGTAAATTACACTGATCTCAGCCTAAGAAATCACTTCACCTTGCTCTGATCCCTCTTCATTGCAGAAGCTATTAATGGACCAGCTGGTTGAAACATGTCCTGTCCATCCAGGGTGCTTGCCCACATCAACAGACCACCCAAGAGATAGCAAGAACTCTAGAAAGTGTGGTTGAACATTTCTGGAAGACTCTACATTTTTCAAAATCTGTGGAAGAAAAGACCATATAGCACACACACAAAAACAAAACATATAGAGGCAGTTTCTTGCTAACATTGTTGTGGAAGCCAGCACTTTCTTTTGCATTTTAAGATATCCAGGATAACTGCCTTGAAGTATTAAGCAATTTGGCTAGTACAATAAGCCAGTAAGACTAGCTGTACACTATATGCGTGCTTTGTATCACCCAGGGAGATAGACTGGAATGATCTATGCCATCTATTCAAACAGAAATAATACAAAATGTTTAGAGCAGATATAATTATGCCCCTGGAAGCCCCTTGATATGCCCAATTTCAGCATTGATTATCAATTAATTAAACCAAATTTCTCATATTCTGGTTTGATATGATTTCCAAAGGTCTTTGAGTATGTTTCTCAGGACACCAAAGGAAATATTGGCTTAATGAAACCACTGAAGATAGGAATATTATGGGTTATGCAGGGACAAAGGCTTATTTTGGACTGATAACCAACAACTTGTTCAACCAGAACTGTTACTTTTGAATATTATCAATGTGTTACCGGTACTTAATACAGAATTCAGCTTCCTGAAAACGTTTTTGCTTTTTAAATGAGTTTTTCATTCCTTACAATAGTTAACAAGCATCAAAAGAGTTCTAAAACACCATTTGCAATGTCCCACATAACCTCTTTCCCTGAATAAGTAAAATTAGGGTAGGCTAAGAAAGAAAATTTAAAAATTGTGAATGTAAATAAAATAAGAGCTATGTATAATTTTTACAGTTTGCAAAATAAACTTAATCAAATTATTGTGGCATAAAATTCTGAATGATTTTATTTGCACTGAATTCCAAATTATTGTTGCACCCTACAACACATTCTTGTACCATCTGGTAACAA
>JANHGD010003842.1:79979-91112 GCA_027560375.1 Imantodes cenchoa | reverse complement strand
ACCCCTTGATGTGAGTGACATTGAGTTGGCCATGCCCACCCAGTCACATGACCAAGCCTCACCTGCTGAGTCACATGACTAACAAGCCACTCCACCCGGTGGAGTCACATGGCCAGCAAGCCACTCCCACAAAATAAGCCACGCCCACAGAATGGTAGTAAAAAATTTAGGAACCCCTCCCTGGTAACCACCAATTATTTGGGTGAATATATTTTCAATTAAAGCCTTAGTGGTTTAATAGCAATAGCATGAGACCTATATATCACTTCAGAGTGCTTTACAGCCCTCTCTAGGCAACTTTACAGAGTAGCATATTGCCCCCAATAATCTGGGTCCTCATGTTACCCACCTCGCAAAGATGGGAGGCTGGGTCAACATTGAGCCTGGTAAGATTCGATCTGCCAAACTGCTGGCAGCTGGTGATCAGCTGAAATAGCCTGCAGTACTGCACTCTAACCACTGAGTCACTACAGCTCTATAAAGAAGGATGTTGAATATTATCCCACTATGTTAAATTTAATGCACATTTCTTAAAAAGTCAAGCATAAAAAAAATTTGGCTTCTGATTTTTGTATATTTTATAGCCTGATTATCATCATTATTTGTTTATTTGTACAACTCATTACATTAAAGAATAAAGCTGTTCAAAATAGTTAACTACAAGACAAATAACATATAGCTTTGTTAAAATTAAGCTAGCTTGAGTTCAAAAGAAACTTAATATAAAACAATTGGAAATATAAGTCTTAGAGCAACAATTTATTTATAAATATATTAAGTAATTTGAAAGGCTGAATTAAAAAAATGTGCTTAGCCAAGAAAAAGTCCTTCATCTTCCATAGCCCTAACAAACAAACAAAAAAGGAGGGGGATGTTAACAATAACTCTGGTTCATGGTGATGCACGGACTATGCTTACAACACTGAATGATTTAAGTTTTTTTTACAGTTCACAGAAAGTACACAGAGAAATAGAAAGATCATCTAGCTAGTTGTATATGTAATATTCATTTAAAATTATTTTACAATAATATAAGGGCAGCAAGGTGATTCAGTGGTTAAGGCAGGCTTGTTGGCTGGAAAGCTAAAAGCCTGGGTTCAAGACCCGAGCTCCATGAGGCAGGGTGAGATCCATTCCTTGCTCAGCTCATTCCAACCTAGCAGCTCAAAAGCATGCAAATGCAAATAGATAAATAGTACCATTTTAGCAGGAAGGTATCAGTCCTGCATGATGTCATGCTGGCCATGAAAATGTCTTCACACAGTGTTGCCTCAACCTTTTGACTTCACAATGTTGAAGTCCTGCCCCTTTTCACTGCATTGCACAAAAACTCCTGGGTCAGACTTGAATCGCATGGTTGATTATTTGACCCCATCCCTTTATAGAAACTCTTATTCAGAACTTAGAAGGTAGGCATGAGGTTGGTAAACAACAGGAAACGCTATGTCTCAGAGACAATCAGGAACATTTTTTAGGAAAGATCATAAAAAAATGACTGCCCAAAAATACTTCTTGTCATTCAACAAGGTTTCATTATCCTGAGCATGTGAATACAGATTCCGATGGACTGAGTGGATGAAATCTACCAGAATAGGACAACGGTCATGAAGGCGGTCTCTGAAAGCGATGTGGTACACTAAGAGCACATCAAGACAAGAAAGATACCCTGGTCAATCAATGCGTCCAGCCCATCTCCAACTGTCTCGACTCTTGTCCTGCTATTGGAGCAAGATGGAATCTGGGAAGAGAGAGTGAGAGTGACTATGCGCACCTCTCCTTCACTTTAATCCAATTCACACACAAGTCTTGACATCCCAGATGTCAAGGTCCTCTTTGAACACGATGGATGAACATCATCATCACTAGATGGAACATTTAGCTATATCTATAGGTTTAAGTCTGCTCAGTAAACTTATTAAGAATAAATAATATATTCAGAGAAATATTCAACTTATTTATAGAGAAAGGTAAAATCACTTCACAATTAGCTTGCCACAGTGTTTATTGGGTGTGTCTAGCAAGTGTAAGAGAGAAGTTCCTGAGGATGTTTCCAGCATGAGTTTGAAAACTTTGAAGACTAAACTTCTGGTCCCAGTGTCTGACCCAGATTGGATCCTGCAAAGATATATGTTTCTTGTTTTGTAAGGGATGGTCCAGTTCTATGTAATATGTGCTCCCCTAATGTATGCTATGTCAGATTTATTTAATAAGTGTGTAGGAAACCACATTGCAAATAAATTCTGACTCTAAGAAATGAAAGAGAGGCTTTTAAAACAGGACAGAGAAGAAGCAAATGTAAATTTCAGTCTCATTTCTTAAGTAAGATGTCAGTTTGTCTAATTTGTAATCTATGCAAAATATCAAATGCCTCAACAGAAATTACATTTTAATCTACTCACTTGAAATGAGGCCTGGAGTATAGCTATGGTATTTAATTTCTGAGACTTTTGTAAGTCAATTCTTTTTTCCTGGCATTAAATGTGATGAGGCTGTTCAAATCCTGTTTCCTTGATCATGCTTTACAGTTAGGCAATTGACAGAAATTTCAAGGTTATAGGTTAAATAGGTGTGTGTGAAAAAAAATCTTAGAAGATGATTGTGACAAATCACATCCATGCAGTTGCCAAATAAACTAGATGAAAGTGACTCTTAATAGTTATCAGGATTTGAGCATAACTTGAAGAATACTTCACTTTTATGTATGCAATTCATTGTCTCCAATCAAATTTAGATCACCCCTTAGAAACTATTCTGACCATCTGCCAGCATTTCAGGATGTCTGCTTAGAGTGTTAGAAAGTCCCAAAATACCATTAGCCAGCTTTTCTCCAACCTCCTGATCATGAGGAGAGCCCATATCAGCTATTTGATTGAACTAAATAGTTTTTTCTTATTTTTGTTATTAGAAGTAATGAGAAAGTCAGCAACATATTTGTCCTTTAGACTTCTTCCCTGCTAGTAAGGAGCTGGCAGGATTTTAAGGATCATCATAATTCTCCAACACCGTAGAGTCTCCATAATAGTTTTGGATTGCTCAGAGTCAGAATTAGGGCATATGTAGTAAGATAACTTTTTGTTAAATTTCAGTAGAATCATAGATCATAAAATTATAAAACAATCATTTAGGTTATTGAATCCAATGCCCTGCTCAGGACAGGAATCCAAATTAAGATATTCTTAACAGATGGATGTCTAGCCTTAAATTGAAGACATGAGGTAAAGGAGAGCGTACTATCTCTCTGGTTGATTGGTTCCTCTATATAACCACATTTTCTTTAAAAAAAGAAAAGAACAGTTAACATCCAAACAGAAATGGTCTTTCTATAATTTAAACCTAAATTATAGGATATTTTATATCCTGCATTCTATAATTATTAGGAACAAGATGTGGCCTCGTTCTGTGAAACATCTTTTCAGGCATAGTGTCATTTCACCTCCTCTTTCTTCTCAAAGCAAAATTTAAATTCTTTTCATCTCTCTTTATAAGCTTAGTGTTTTTCCCCTTCTCTAACACTGTTTCAATTTGTTGGAATCCCTCATCAAACCTGTCCAGAATTGGACATAATATTCACGTAGTGAATTTTAGTCTTTAACTTTAAGTTCCTTTGTATGAGTTTATCATGCGTTATATTTCTTCAGTCTTCTAGGATTGAATGACTTTTGTTTTACTCTTGGTACCCTTATTATTTGGTACCCTTATTATCACTATTTAAATGTTTGTTTGTCAAGATTAATAGTTTCAAGACTCTGAATTCCTTGATCGTTGGTTAATATTTGCTATTGTTGTTCTCAATTTTCTATTGTTTTCTCAATTACACCGGTTAATAAATCGGTTTTCTGAATGCAGTGTTTTCCAGTAACTTTGTTTGGCTTTAAGTACCTTTTCTTAGTTTGCATGGCTGAATATTAATTCACAATATATGTATACCAATCTATTAAGTAATAAATTACACTGGATCTCACATACAATGTCTTATTGCTTCTTATGCAAAGGTTGCTTATTAAGGTTATGTCCTGCTTTTTCTCCAGACTCAAGGTCAATTTTATGGTGATTCTATTCTTGTTTTCTGTAAATAATCTTGTGAGGAAAAGGGACTAATCCCACTAATTAAAGGTTGGAATGTGATTTCCAGTTCCTCCATATATTGATCAAAGTTTCTGTTTAATTTTAACAAATAACTGATCTTCTCTTGTGTTCTTTCCCATCTATTAATGCTTTATTTTCTTTTACGAAATATTGTTTACTTGGTAAACATTTGTTTCAAGAAATTAGATTGCGTCAAGAAATTCAGTTCTTACCATAGATCATTCTAACCACAGTTCATTGAACAAGCCACCCTTAAGTTAAAACAATATGTCTTAATATTATAAGTGAACTATGGCAACCCATTGTTATTTTAGTTGCCCAAGTGTTGTGCAATCTTCTTTAGAGTTAAAAGGCAAGATGAATGAAAAATATATTGAAGTTGTTTGTTTTTATGAGCTACACTGAATTCTAAGGACATGGAGCAGGATCTACATCATTTTTCCCCTATTACATCCTAACATAAAATTTAACTCATTAATTAAATGCAGGTGTTCTACGTTATACCTTTCTGACTTAATGGTAGCTGAAACAATATGTAACATTAGTAATTCAATATAAATCATATCAGTAAAATACTACTTAACATCCTTTTCTGGAGAAATGATTAAAAATGCATACAAGTACATAGGAAGCCTATATAGCACAGTTACAAATAATGACCACTGTAGCTATCCAGCTGAATAAATCCCTAGATTAAAGCACTGCTATGCAACACCACTTGTACATTAATTCAAGCTGTGTTGCTTCAAACTGCAAAAGAAATTCCAGACATGTAGTTGCCTAAGGCCACAGTCAGTCTGAACCAGAACTTGTGATAGGAAGGTTACAGAAGAGTCAAGGAAAAGAAAAACATACACAGTTCAATGACTCACCAGCTAATGTTATGATACTCAAAGACACCATTGTTCTTGGTGGTCCACTTGAAAGCTGGCCTGCAGACTTTAAGCCCAAGAATCACAGACAGCAAGTATGTGCAAAGGGAAAGGCAGTGCTTTACTTCAATAATGTTATAGGAATTCTTCATCTATTAAAAAATAGAGTCTTGATTTTTTTTTAAAATTCTTAATGTGAAAGCCAATACCTGTAGAATTGGAGTGGGGGGAGAAAACCCAGCTTGCTGTTCCTCAAACCCTGCCTAAAACATTGGAAAGTGCTTGGTTTACATTGATTTACTAGTAAACTCTCCAAAATAGAGCATCTTTTAAGCAACTATTCTCAACTAAATATAAAAGCATCAACACAATAGAACAAATTATTTGGAAGAAATACCAGAAGGCATATCAAATAAATGACACTTTGAAATTTTACAATACCGAAACATACAGACAGCTTTGACTGAGTGTGAATTATATTACACAAGCAACTTTTTCATAATTAAAGAAACTTATATCTTAGTCATCTTTCATCTGGATCACTGCAATGTGCTCTATAAGGGACTGCCCTGAGGAACATTCAGCTACAACCTAATGCAATGGCATGAATAGTTATGGACACACCATGATATCTACATTTAATATTTCTGCTGTTCAAGCTGAACTTGTTACTGCTGGGCTTCAGGATACAGTGCAAAATGCTGGTTGTCACCTATAAATATCTACATGATATTTAGACCTTCTTTTTTGAGAGACTGTCTTGCTGTTTTGCTGTCTGCCTATCCTGTAATATTTGACAAATTTATCATCTATGAAGCAAGGTCCCATCTACTTTATTAAAACAACATTATTTGATGGGACTTAGAAAAATGCCATCTATATAATAGCACTTGGCTTCTAGAAGGGCAGTCTTCCAAAGAGACAGTCTGACCTTTCGTGTTTTTAAGGCAAGCCTTAAAGGTCTGACTTGTTTCCCAGGCTAAGGCTCGGTGTAGATCCATGGAAGGGTGATTTTGTTGTCACTATGTCTGCTGTTTTCCTATTTGGCCATCTTCCCCTTTTTCATGATTTTAATTAATGTACTGAGCTTTTATGTTTTTAATCTGCATATTGCAAGAGTTGTTCTAAGTGGGCAGCCTGAAAATATGATAAAGAAATTATTGGCAAACTGCTGTTTTCATCAATCAGATGCCTTAGGTTGCCCCAAAGTAAACCAAATTCAATTAAAGTAAGTGCAGACTGCATTGAGAAAAAGTACATTAATCTGATTTTTAATTATTCCAACTTGTGTTTACAAGTTAACATATTTTACTTCAAATGTTTTCAAAGCAAGGTTTAAAAATAGTTTGTTGATTGTATTACATTAATGCATTTTAATTCATTGATCTGGGTGGAATTCAGGGACAAATGAACAGAGTTGGACTAGAATTTATCACTGATTTATTAGCATCCATTCTGATGAAGCTTTGATGGTTTTTGTTCTGAATTTCTTCTTCAAAAATTACATCAATATGAAATGCTTGGATACAGCACTATGTTCCCCTCATAACTGATTCTTTAGAACTCAAGAAATTCAAGAATAACATGTAACTTTTTAACAAATATCAAGCTACAAAATTAATGATAAACAATATGGAACTTTCTTTACAATAAATATCACTTTACCCAATGTCTTCTTTTTGAGCTCTATTACCTATTGAATGGAAGTTAGACTCTATCACATTTATGTCCAAGAGATATACTTAATAATTTATTTATTCAATAAGCAGAAATAAGATCTTATCGGCTCCTTTCAGATTACTTCTATTTGCTGCTTTTACCAGTTGGATGTCTTCTGTGTCCTGTTCTATGAGTGTTCTTTCCACCTGCTCATAGGCTTCATATTGACATTCCTGCAGTATTTCCACTACAATAGACTTAAGAAAGCTAGATGCATTCTAATCCTTTTGACACAGCTGACGATGACTGCAAGCACCCTCTAACAGCTGAGTAGTAATTTTAAATGTAAGCACTGAAATGACAGACACAGCTGCCTAGAACCAATCTCAAACTCATATAAAGTCTAGAATTAAACCAAGAAAGCCACTTATTAAAGAACTCTCCTGCTTTTTTATTATTTAAACCAAACAGCTGCATATGGATGAATTTCATTGCAACAGGGGCACTGTGGTTACAACATTTGTTACAGATAACATTTGTCTGTATTATATGAACCAATTCAGGAATATTTGTATAAATGGAAGTTTTAATTTCCAGTTGGCCCTTTAGACAAAATATCAATGCAAAAGAGTTTGCACAAAATTATTTGTACAAAATTAGTCATAATTATTTCATATTTAATATACGACACATGCTCATTCAAATGTACATTCAACTTACTGTCACACTGAAAAATGTTTACATTTTAATCAGTATCCAGCAGAATTCATCTACTGTATTAACATTCCACATTTCCTTGTGATGCTTGTGTTTCATCTATATGCTGCTCCATGAATTGCTAGACAGGAGAAGAAAGTTTCCATCATCTCTCTAATTAGAAAGTTTTGATTTTCTCCCCATTGTTCCTTATGAACTGTATGATGCCCTTTCACAATATTTCCAAAAATTGCCAAAAAGTATTCATAAATCTGCCCTCCATTCACATCAGTCAACTCTAATCAAACATTTTTTTAGTGAGACTTGACAAATACTGTATGTATCTGCCTAAGGTCATCTTCAATTACCCTTCTTTAAATGTCTCATACCAAATGAGATTGGGAGGGCAGCAACTTCAATTATCCATTTTAGTGCATTGTAGTAAAAACATACTAAATTTTCTCCATGTCATTCCTTTTCACTCCTGAATACTCTGACCTTCCTTGCATTGTGGAAATCTCCCTGCTTTCTGAGCTTGCTTGCAGACATTTCATTATCCAACTAGCTAACATCATCACTGAGAGCAGACCCCCACACTCACTCACATTGAATTTTAAAAAAACCCACACACACCAAGATCAGAGAGCACTGATCACAGTTAAACCAGAGTTACAGATATTCTCTTCTGTTGGAACTTCATTACATTCCTGATTTAATAGAGAAAACTTCTAATTTAATTCTGGACTTGGAGCAAGTGCTGAGTGTTACAGGCTACAGCTTTTCATTTGTTTAGTTCATAAACATCTTTTTCCAGTTTGTTATAGTGGTTAAAGTCATGGGCTAGAAACAGAGAAACCATGAATTCTAGGCTTGCCTTAGGTATAAAACCAGCTGGATGACATATGGCGAATCATTTTCTCTCAGCTATAGGAAAAAGGCAATGACAAACCAATCCAAAAATGACTAGAAAACAGCATGGACTTGCCCAAGCAATTACTTGGGTGTCAAGAATGACTCAAATGCAAAAGAAAAAAGAAAACCTAAACAACACTAAAAATGCATGCTGAAGGCATCATCCCAAAAAAGAAAACTTTGATATGTTTAAATATATGATTGCATATTTTATTTATGTACACATATGATCCTGAGCATTTGATCAGACAAAAAAATTGATCCAATAATGTAAAAATATATTATTTGATTTTCAAACTGTTTTCAGAATTTTCACAAGTAAAAAGGTATTCATTAATTGTTTTTATATCTCTTCTTAGTATCAAAATGATGTCCAAAACAGCTAACATTAGCACAAAGATAATTAAAGCTACAATTATATTGTATATTGTATTAAATATTTGTTAGATTTATTTTCTGTTCTTCTTCCAAAATAGCATACATGGTGCTTACTGCTCTCATGCTGCCACCAACAATTCCTGTGCGATAGATTAGGCAGAGAAGCAATGGGTGGCCACAAAGCAATTATTATTGTTTTAAAAAAGTTTGAAAATTTAGGTGGATACCAATGTTAAACAGCTTAGAGTCATAGGGAATCAGGCAGCATATACATTTAATAAATTATTAATATTTTTTATTATTTAACTTTGGGTGACTAACAAAAATACATCAATAATTTTGTTAATTAAAAACAAAATAAATACAGAAGAATGTCACAGAAAACCATATTAAACACAATGCCTGTTTGAATAATACAAATGAATTTAGCCTTCTCTGTCTTACCAAGGAATTCCAATAGCTATGAATGCTACTTGAGAAAATGCTTATTTTTTCCACCAAACAAAATCTCATAAAAATCTCAAAACCCAGGCAAGATTGCACGGGAAAATTCTTTGTTCAAGAATTCTGGTGCCTATTCATTAGGTACTAGTAATACTGGTGTTACTAATATTTTGAATTATGCCAGGAGGCTAACTTCAGTTCGTAAATTGTTGTAACCAGAGAATCATCAGGGTCCTGTAATTAGACCCAATTTAGAGCCTATTGATATTCTTCTGAAAATGTTGTTGATAATTCCAAGACCAATTTTAGAGTCCAGCAATATTCTTTTGTACTATTTTTTTTTCTATTCCCCCACCCCATTTTTTTAAAGGTAACACTTGGTAATTCCCCCTGGGGGGGGGAATTGTGGAGTCAAGGGGGATGGGTGAATCACCCCTGGTCTTTGGTGGAGTCAAGGGAATGTGAGAAGACAAGCCAGCTATATACGGTTCAGTCTTAACTTCCCCTCTTGGAAGAAATAAGCAAAATGTTTATTTGTTTAAAACAAATTTTTATTTCAATTTCTTCTCCATCTCCCTTTACTTGCATTGCATGTCTTATAAGACAGTCTGTGAGTTTATTTTTGTTTATTTCTGGTGAAAGAAAAATAAGAAAGGAAGAGGAAAAGAGATAAATAATTGTAAATTAAAAATAAATACAATTTGAAAACTTAGCCTTGGAGAAATAGTGTGTTTGAGGTTTATAAGAAGGCATTCATTTCTGGGAGAAAGAGGGGTGGAGGTATGATTGACACAGTAACAAACAAACCAATCCTCTGAATCCCTAGGAGTTAGCTAAACAGCAGAGTTTACTCTCTATCTACAAAGAGGTATGTGTCTGAATTGAACTCTGCGGAAGTGAAAAAGAAAGGGGGAAAATAATGATAGCTAAGACCTCTAGCATTGTGTCCTCTGAACCTGAACTTTTAAATGCACTTAAAACTCATGATTCCACCATATTTATATTTTTCACCTTTGTTGTCTTCTTCATTATGAATCATACCTTCACTACCACTAAATATATCAGCAGTGAAGAGGAGGATAAAGCTGTCACAGAGCAGCCTGCTATTCCTTAATGGAAGTTTTCAAATTTAGATAAGGGAAGCTGAAAATTAAAATTGGACAAACTTAACCAATTTCAAAGTTATCCTCTCCTTCAGTATGTTCACCACACTTTGGATTGCGTATCTTTCCTCCTTAAACGTAAAAATTATATGCATCCAAATCTAAGTATGAAATGGAAGGCATGAGTCTATAAAATAGAATTGGTTTTAAATGGAACAAAAAGCTTTGTGCTACTAAATGCAGGTTTAAATGATAATCAAAATCATAATTTAAATAGGATTCCAATTATGCCTTGCTGAGCTTTGAGCCTCTCTTAAAGCCACCTAGAGTCACGTAAAAATGAGATATAAAGTGAATGAATAAATAAATAAAGTCAGCCTTTGCCATAAAGTCTTCTTATCACTTAGGATTTTTGATTCTTATGACAGATTGCAAATTCAAAATCTTTTTTTTTAAGTTAGAAGTGCTGCATTGGGAATCCCTGACTTTAAAGTTTGCAATGTTATGGCCTACAAATGGTAATATGACTTTGAGAACCACTACATTGATGCAAAATCATTTTTTCTGAAGAGAGCTTTTACAATGGATTTCTAGGACAACATTACTGCAGAGCTATCTCAGATTCCACAGTACAACAATAGGTCTTCTGGTCTGACTGCCAAATATTAGAGGGCATATATTAGAAACCAAGTACATGAACTGCATGTGGCACAGTGTAAATAATAAGCATATTATTCCCAGAACAGATAAAGGGAAATATTTAATGTTAAGCATGACTGCCATATTTATTTCCATATTAGACAGGTACCTAAAAGGCCCCATTTCCTCTGATACAGAGCAAGTCTATTCAAAAGTGTATTATTACAATTGGGTACCGTATATTCCGGCGTATAAGACGACTGGGCATATTAGACCACCCCCTACTTTTTCAGTTAAAATATAGAGTTTGGGATATACTCGCCATATAAGACTACCCCTCTTTT
>JANHGD010003842.1:3029-13081 GCA_027560375.1 Imantodes cenchoa | reverse complement strand
CTGACCAGACTAAGGACTAGCCAGATGAATACCTGGTAGGCAGATTATTTTTTTCCCTATTTTCCTCCCCAAAAACTAAGGTCTTATTCTCCAGTGCTTCAGTACTCTGAAAAATATGGTATTTTCCCCCCAAATATTATAAAGTGCATATTTTAACTGAAGATGACATATATCTCATCACGTAGTTCATAAATAACTACTAGTCAAACTTTCTAAAGCATTCATTAGGAATTAAGCTTACTGTCATTGTTCAATGAATTCATAGAAACATTACAACATTTAGAACAGCTTTTAAAAAATTGTAAATAAAACTTTAAAGTAATGAATTAAAGTTCATGCTTAATTAATTTTTGTTTCTTCAAAGTTCATTTGCTAGTTGTTAAACCCTATAATACAGATTCAATGTCAGAGTGGTATGTGACTATGGTTGTTATCACCATAAAATACACTAGAGAAAAATATCTTATTTCTCTGTTGTTTTAATCCATCCATATTATTTCTTTCATATTGGCCTTTCAGTTTTGTATTCAGTCATTATTCATTCAGTTCACATCCATTGTTGACCCTAACTCTTATTGTTTAAGCACTAATAAGCCATTAATTATGAATTACTTAACCCATTATGTAACCCTTTGCCATTGCATTCAACTTTTACGTTTTTTCTGACATACTCAAATATCCAATTCTTATTTCCATAATAGAGACAGAATTGGGCAGAAGCTTGTGCATATGAGCAGCCATTATGTCTATACATGCATACAAACATACATGACTATAATTCTTATTACAATTCTTCAGATTCTTACAGAATCTTAACATGATTCTATAAAACTCTAAAAAGTTCAGTTCTAAAAACTGAACTTTTTTAACAATATCATAAACATTTCATATTTTCCCATATGTACTGTATATTAAACAACATCTTACACTACATTTTCATTCAGAACTTATACTTTTCTTTCCTGAGCGTATTTTCAGTCTAATTGCTTTAATTTTTTTCCTTTTCCTTAAACAGACATTTAAGCAGCTATTCTTCAATCACCATTTTCATTCATTCTTGGATCTTCAAATGGATCCTTTTTCTGTACTTTCCTGTACCTTCTAGTTTTCTATCTTTCTGTCTCATATCTACTAATCCATTCCTGTCAAATGGCAGAAGATTTCACCCCCCATTTCAGATTAATTCAGAATAATTAATTCAGATTGTTACAATTTTTTCTCCAAAAATAATTCCTAATTTTTCAGTTTCTACAGTTCACTGGATCATATCATGCCACTATCCAATCTATGAATTCCTACTTTCATTTACATTGACAACTATCTAGACCAGGGGTGTGAAACTCACATCACTGCAGCGTCACGTGACATATCGGGACTTTTTCCCCCTTCGCTAAACTAGGTGTGGGCGTGGCCAACACGTGACACATGCAGCCAGTGCTGATCTAGAGAATCCCACATTTTATTTTTGACACTTCAATCTTTTGCATTACAATTAAATTTGCACCTTCACTTCCCTGCATGTAAGAAATTAAATATTTTACTGATCATAGACCAGCACATATATTCATCAGCTCTGTTCCACAAGATTAGACCACACACTCTTTTTCCATTGCTCTCCATTTCCTATCTGTCTTTTCTTCTTTCCTTCATCCTTCTTGTTAAAACTTATTGAAATATTATGAGTACATTAACATATTCCTAGAGTATGTTAAGCTTATGAATTCTTCATTATCCTAAGAAATAAATTGCATATTGGAAAACCAAGTTTTGTTATTTATCATTTCAGTATTGCTTATTTTGTATTTTATTGAGTGAGAATATCAGCACTAATAGCACTAAGCATCTGGTATGGTTTAGGTCTATGACATGTTGACTTTTTTTTTGGGGGGGGGGGAATCAGCCATGTATATCAGCACATTTCCGGGTGCTACGGTAGATCTGAGATATCAGTGACCCATATAGAAAATAGTCAATGATCTCACCATCCATCTTGGACAGTAATGTTATTGATAATATATCATTCTCGTTGTTCTAATTAGGATAGCATGGGAACAGACACCGTGGCTCCTTTCCCAATCTAACTATCCTCTCTTTGACTATTCATTGCTTGGAATCACAGAAAATTGTTATAACAAATTGTTCACAAGAAACAAATTGTTTCTTGTGAAGAAGAAGAGAATATAGATGCAAATGCCAGTCTAAAAAAACAGAATGTTATGGGTTCAAAAATAGGAAAAAGAATAAGTTTTTACTTTTCTTAGTACAGTATAGGTTGGTTGTTGTTTTTTTTAAGGAAGAGGAGGTTGCTGTACAAATTAAGCTATATGAGCAGGATCTGCAAATATTATAGGGAAATCAATCAAAAGTTAATTAATAAATCAAATCAGAAGTTTCGTGTAAGGAAGTCAATTTAAAGGGGTAGTTTATTCTCCTGATTTTCTATGCATCATAATAGCTGTTGACATTTATAAATGAAAATAATATAGTGTGTGTGTGTGTGTGTGTGTGTGTGTGTGTGTGTGTGTAGAGAGAGGGGGAAGGGGGAGAGGGATTGTGATTGAGATTTTTGGTGTCTGTCTGTCTGTCTCTTATCATCTGCTGTTCTGATTATTTAGTCCAATAGGTGATCATATAATCAATGATTCAAGTCCAGCACTGATGATGTTACTGATGATGGGTAATGAAACATCTGCAAGAAAACCATCAAGCTCAGAAAGCACCAGAGACTTCTCAAGACTACAAGTCATGATCTCCTTTTTTCTAGCCTGATGTCTTAACTATTACACCAAACTGGCTCTCTTCTCATGTGGTGGCCTACAGCATATCCATCTGATAATTGTGCTAGATAGGTTGGGTCTGCCAGATAAAAGGGAACTCTGTTCAAAATATTGCTTTAATCCTTGGATTGACTGTCCCTTCTTCTATCCTACCGTGGATAGACATAATAATGTAAGTATGTTTATTAACATCAAAGAATTGATCTTTCCCAGTCAGTTTAGAATATTTTTAAAAAGGATTAGAAACATCTAGTATACAATTATTAGCTCCAGGATCTTTAAAAACCAAAATATACTGCTTGAAAAAATTCCAAGAAGTATTTTAATATGCAGCTGTGCTTTCGGCTGTTATCCTGAAACAATGCTACTACATTGTTTTGTTCTTTCCTACCTACACTCAGAATATAATAAAAATCTACAATACTGGCATCTTCCTCCTCTTCTCATTTTTTTTTCTAAAGCAGTTTTATAAGTAAGTAAAACTTTGAATATTCATTCACATCAAAATCTGCTTCGAACTTTCTGATATTTGCTCATTGTCATTTATAATACTCTGGTGTCTCTTTGACCTTCTAAGACAAGGAGATTTGTTCCCTTGGGTACCACAGAGCAACAATTAGAGTGTAAAATTCAACCAAATAAGCTACTAACACTGAAGCAAAATCATAATGCTGGAGTTACATTTTCCAGCAGGAAAACAGCATAAGAATAACAAATAGTGTATCCCTTGCTTTTTGCAATCCCTGAGATTTGTCAAGGGAAAACAAGTCCAGATGTGCCCTCTTAAATCAGAAGAAATTTTACAATGACTTTGTGCCCATCTACTAAGAATGCTAATTTGCACCAGGTTTCCAATTTATTTAGGAAACAGTGCAGTAGTGAGTTCTAAAACCCATCGCTACTGGTTCGCTCGCATGCTCGCACGTGCATGCAATGCTCATGCACAGAAGCGTCCCGGGTAGGTGGGCAGAGACTCCTGCCACCACTATTGGTTCACCAAACATGGCCGAACCACGAGAAACCCACCTCTGAAACAGTGACTATCCAGTCATCAAGTTTGATCCTCCTGGTTCTTAACAGTGAACACAAGACATTTGCTCTTTACCATGCACAGCCTATTTTAGTGTGAGCAGAATAGGATAGGAGACCTTCAATTAGAATGAGAATTAAAAAAGAAAAGAAGAAAATTCCTGGTAGATGACAGTATCAAAGCCCTTCCATGTTTTCCAAGGAAAGTATACTGACATCCTTGTGTATATAAAAAAAGTTGAACATATCTTCAATCTTTACATTTATGTCTCCTCAAAACAAAATAGAATTAAGTTAGATATACACTAAATCTATGAGAAATTGGTTCTGATTTGATAAAAAGGCCCATTTGTTTCAGTGAGAGATAATTGCAATTAACTTAATCTGAATCCAATTTATGATGGTATCTAAATCAATCCTTATCTGCTTGTTTTTAATTCATATTGAAAACCAAGGCTGGGCAGCATTGCATAATAGTTGTACAGCAAAGTCTTAACCCCAGGAAAGCATCCACATCAGATTTTGTCACTAGTATATACACAATAAGAGAATTCAGCAGTTCTTAGCAATTTACATCTTTCTTCATCTTCACATTAACAAGGATTGATTGTGATACTTTTCCTTTCTTGCTTTCAAAGGAGAATTGTTTGACATTCCTCTGAGGTATTTCATCTGTAAACCCTATATTAGTTCAACAAAGTGGTGCCAAGCTAAAGTTTCTAGCTGTGCTTTTATGTGTATAAAATGTGGGATACAGGAAGGCTTTAAGGATTTCCATGCAGGAAATAGATACAGAGAAGACCACAAATCCAGATCCTTACATTCACACTTCAGCTAGTCCATAATTTATCCGAGTATGAAAAAAAATTCTCATTATTTTAGTAATCACTTTTATTTTGCAACAGATAAAATATTTAAAAGGTTAAGAGAATGGAGATTCTATTTAAGCTTTGCCTGCATTGACAGATTTCCAACCATACTTACTTTCTGACTATTTTCTTTTGATGCCAAGGGAACAGTGGCATTGCTCCAGATTTGGCTTTCAGACATATATTCTAACCCCGTCAAGATTAAGAAGTCTGCTATTTCCTTCTCCCATAATAACTGTGTATTTTCCTGTTAGAAGGGATGGAAATATCAAATATATGGTTGATGACATTGTGGTGATCTATAGATACTAATAACATGTGTTTCCTTTCCATGGATTGGGCTACCTTCTTGGCCCACCCACTCATCTAGAGCGATATGCTATATTTTATTCACAAATTTCAAAGCAGGCAGTGATTGTGGTTTTGTGTGAGTTAACATCTCTTCCAGACAAACTGTAAGTTTTCTGAAGTTCAGTTCTGTTAAATGAAAGTAGCCCTTCAGCGAGTGGGTGGGTTGTTGCTGTTTTTTTGGTCCCTCAAATTTAAATTTAATATTAAATATTCTATTTTTTAACTTTGTGCCAAAATCACCAGTATTTCAGACCAGGAAAAGAAACATTCATTTCCTCCCCTCAAGCTATGAAAATTATCATTTAAACACTGGTTGCAAATAATTCTTGCATATTTGCAAATTGTGGGGATTGTTCTCAGTTAAACCGCAGACTTGATTCTTTTTGCAGTATTTTAAGCAGCTATTCTCTGACCACACTGAAAAGGTTGGTCATTCATTGTGGCATCTATTTTCATATAATCAAATGGATTCATAGGATGAGATTACTGAATTGATGCCACAATGTTTTATTCAAGATATTGTGATTACAGTAAAAATTTATGAAATTGTAAAACTTCAGGTCCCAATGGTTTTCAAGTGTATTAAGTCTAATAAGGCAAAATATATTAAATTTTGTCTTTTAGTTTATTGGAGAAATATATTTAAGACTTTGTAAACTTTCCTATCCCACCTTTCAATAAAGGTTTCAGAAATATTCTTTATTGTTGTAGGGTTGAACAATAGAATTGAGAAATCCTTTCTCTCTACTGCATCTTATACCAAACAAAGTCAACACTGGGTTATTGTGAGTTTCTTTCCTACACTTTTTTAAGACTGTGCAATCATTTCTGAAATTCCTCCATAATTGGATCAATCATTTCTTCCCAACTCCAGTTCTACAACTTTCCCCATGATTAAAAAGGATAGTAAAATGTAAACAGCAATCCTGGCCAATATTTGTTCAGTGGATTAGATTACATGTTGGATTAGAAAGCTGACAAAATTTTGATAATATTCGGTTCCCTTAATGAGTTTGATGTTAATCACTCAAATATAGAGTGAATCTGGTATCTATGATTTATTTGGATGTGAGGAGATTTCATGGTGGTTTCAAAGGATGGGTCTTGACTCTCTTAGGATTTCTCTAATTAATATTTTATTTGATGAAATATGATTATTAATGGAATTTTATTTGTTTTTTACATTATTTTATTGTTTTGATTATTGGACTATTTGGCATTGATGTTAATGCTGCTTCAGAAGTTCTGCATACATTAACGGTTTAGGAGGAATCAATGGAACAGACAAACACACTAATTTGTTTTTTAATAAGGAATCAGATTATATTCATGATGCATGTGACCTTTGCAATAAAAAACTTTGAGATTCTATTCTTGTAAACTGTCAGAAGTTTTAATTAAAGAATGTTAAATTAGTCTCTCCTGAACTTAATACAAGAGCAAATTTTGATTTGTACTTATTACAGCCTCAGGGAATGTTTAAGAAAAATTGATTTAATTGCTTTGCTCTTCACAAGTTGTGACATAGCAAGTTGCGTCATTTGTTATTTTATACTTATTATTGCTGGATTGCTATCTAAATTAGGAAGTACATAATATAGATGTGTATTATAATACAGATAATAAAAGTTGTTCATTTCAGTTGTACTATAATACACATAATAAAAGTTGTTCATTTCTAGCATCTTCACAGTGGCTACCCCCCTATCTTCCCAATTTTTTTCTGATTCTATCATAAATCTTCTGGGTGATCTGCCAACTATCTTGTAGTTTAACCCTTTTATTAACTGGATTGGATAAATAACGTATTTGGATTGTTGCATTTAAAAGTTTTGTCTATCCCCAAGGTTTGGATTCTATAAAAAATAGGAGATGGCCAAAATTATACTGGAGTGATAAACCTACACTTGATTTTCAGCAAAGGATTGTTCTTTTGTGCAGCTTATCAAGTTTGAATTATTCAATTGTCTTAATAATATTGATTCCAACACTACATTATTTGTTTCTTCAGGAGCAGTGCTTTAATATTTTCTACTGCAAAACCTATACAGCCAGTTTTCTAAAAATTCACATTTTTTCACAATAGAATTTGTCTAGATCTTAAACTATGCAATGTACTTTTGTTCTGTATCTCTACCAACTGTGTCTTTAAATCCCTGACATCTTATTTTTACAAATCACCAATCTGTACTGTTTTCTTCTTGTTTGAAGGAAGACAGATTGCATCCTGTTTACTCTAAAATATCTGTTCTTGTCTTATGTTCACCTAAAACAATATCAAATAACTGAGAATGTTCCCAACCATTTCCAGTGAATTATCCAGAGTCTCATCTCCAGTTTCCAATTTTGGCACTAGTTTTTATTTCATTCCTTAATACACCCACATGCTTCTTCCTTTCATTGTTTCCCTTTTCCATGCAGACCTATTCTTTTAGGTAAGTTCTGTAACAGAAATTTAAATGATTACAAAATAAATATTTAGTTAACTGCTTGTCATCCTTAGTTAATTTATTTTTATCTTGAGTTGCCATATTATCTTTAAAATCCTTATTCTTCTAATATAAAAAGCCTCCCTTTTTACAACCCTGTAATCCCTTAATTCGGGGTAGAGTAGGGATGACTAGATCACTGTTCTTCTTGATTAATATAATTAATTACACTACTTAATTATTACAAAAACCCTTCCCGTGTTGTAAACAAATATGAAATATTATTCAAATATTACTCAGCCTCTTATTAGGCAAAAAGTCAGTTAAGTCTGCTTGCTGATAGAATAACACCACTCAGTGAAACAGATTCCTTCTTTTATCTGTATTTCCTGTATATACATATTTTCCTAATATCTAGATTAGTAAGGGATTCCCTATATTGCAGAGCACAGAGTACAGAGATAAGGGAAGTCTCAATCAATATTACTTGTGCGGTATAGGGATACTGGTAGTTCTTTATTTTTTTGACAACAGTTAGGACTGGAAATCTGGTCATAAGTCATTACAGTTGTAAATCGAAGTGCCCATGTCACTGAATATGATATTTTTCACTGCGGTTGTTAAGTGAACACAATGGTAATTAAGTAAATCCTTGAACAGTAGTTGTTGTTGTTGTTGGCTTCCAGCCAAAAAGTCATCATTGTGGTCACAAGATCATGGAACACCATGACCAGTGATAAAGATGACCAGTTGACAAATACCTGACATGTGGTCATATGTCAATTCAGAGGATCAATTCAACCATTTATTATTTGGGGATGTGCTTTATGGCCACAAAGCACCTGTTCCATGGCTGTTGTAAATGTGACCAGTCATGAGCCAAAGACTGTTAAGAAAGTGATCAGAGTGACCCCTGAGTTATCAGAGACATGTGTTTAGGAATGTGGGATTGCAGTAGATACCCAGTAAATGATGAGTAATGATCCAGTCACAAACATATTCGTTAAAGTGTATAAAATAGTTTACTTGTAGATAAATAGCTCAGTCCAATTAAACAGTCCAGGTCATTCACGTTTAGTCAGTCAATATCAAGAAGTACTATAATCTTCTTACCAGCCTGTCTTTGTCTTAAACATCAAACAAAGATTACAGCTAACAAACACTTCAATACTTTCAGAGAGTAACAGAGCTTCACATAGAGCTCCATATCAGACACACAGTCAATCACGAATGAATCAGCATTCCGGAGCACATCAGCCTCCAACTACGATCTCTATCTCCCTCTTATGGCAAACTTAAAACACCATAGCCAATCGTCATACAGCAGTACATTTAAAGTTAAAGTACTCAAATGTATACAAACATAGATTGATGGCATGTTTATATATTAACAACCCAATCGTTTGGACATAGTCCTAACATTGACTACCAATATAACTTCTATATAGTATTTTCTCTACTATAGTCTTAGATGTTAAAAATTGGGGGAAATTAATGTTCCAAAGGAAGATTATGATAGTGCTTTTTTCTCCAGTAAGTTCAGGAAAGAGTTAAGTTTAGGATCTTTGTTTATGTTCTGAAACCATTATAACTTATTCTATCTCTGTTGATCAAAATCTGGGACACTACTGATTAGTGAACAATCCAATTTTCATTTTACAACTTGACAACTTTATGACTTGTGGACTTCAACTTCCAGAATTCCATGCCTGGCTGAGGAATTCTGGGAATTGAAATCACAGGTCTTAAAGTTGCCAAGGCTGGACACCCCTGATCTAAATAAAACTCATTGGCTCAAGTAGGGCCTATGGATATGGAAGATTTCATAACAAGATGCCAAAGCAAAGAAGGCTTTTTCTCATATTTCAGATAGTTACTCTCAGTATCAGAATGCCAAGTAAAGAGTCCCCTTATCAGACTTTAATATTGGAACAGATGCACAGAGAGATAAATCAAAACCTTAGACTGATTCAGATTTGATCATCACCAGCACTTTGAATAAGAACTTGACTAAAACATAGAATGAGCACCATGTGTTCTTCACACTGAAGAAAGTAGTTCACAGTGAATGTGCTAGACACTTCTGTTGTTTTGACTAATAGTTTCAAAGGCTGTTTGAACATCATCCTTGGCCATTATCTCTCATCATTTGCCTAGGGAACGCATTCAGCCAGTCAGCTAATTTTGCAGAAAACACTGTATTGTCCAGCAATGTTCTTTCTGCACTAATTCAGGAAGCTCAAATTGCACAAGGAGCTGCTGATACAGTTCTACAGAGGAATTATTGAGTCTGTCATCTGCTGTCTGGTTTGGTTCTGCAACCCAACAAGGCAGACGCAGAGTTCAGAGGATAATCAGAACTGCAGAAAAAACAATTACTGTCAACCTGCCTTCCATTGAGGACCTATATACTGCATGAGTCAAAAAGAGGGCGGTGAAAATATTTAGGGATCCCTCACATCCTGGTCATAAATTGTTTCAACTCCTACCCTCAAAACGTCGCTACAGAGCACTGCACATCAAGACAACTAGACACAAGAACAGTTTTTTCCCGAAAGCCATCACTCTGCTAAACAAATAATTCCCTCATCACTGTC
>JANHGD010003840.1:97161-108939 GCA_027560375.1 Imantodes cenchoa | reverse complement strand
CATTGAAGCCTCGGGACTTCCGGTAAGCCCATTGGACTGTTTTTCATCGTCCCCAGGGTTCAGGAAAGCCTCCTGAAGCCTGGGGAGAGCAAACATGGCTTAAAAGAAGTCCGAAAATCAGCTGGCCAGTGTGCGTATGTGCACTGGAGCTGATATAGGGCAACGCCTTGTGTTCTCTCAGATATGGCTCCATGTGCCATCATTGGTGTATATAGTTCAAATATCTTTATCTGTGATGTAAATTAATTTTTATTGTTTTATTTTTTAATTTATTCCTAGATAAATCCAGGACAGATCTGGAACAAGTACCTAAGGTATGATTAAAATATTTTATAGGCAATACAGGTAGTTCTCGACTTACAACAGTTCTCTTAGTTTGAAGTTGAACGGCAGTGAAAGAAGTGACTTATGACCATTTTTCACACCTACGACCATGCAGCATCCCCATGGTCACATCATTTACATTGACATTTACGACGTTTGCAGTGTTCTGGGGTCACGTGATTTCCTTTTGCAACCTTCTGACGAGCAAAGTCAATGGGGAAGCCAGATTCACTTAACAGCCATGGGACTAGTTTTACAACTGCAGGGCTTCACTTAACAAATGGGAGAAGAAAAGTCATAAAATGGCGCAAAATTTCAACAAATTTCTCACTTAGTAGCAGAAATTTTAGGCTCAATTGGGGTCGTAAGTTGAGGACTACCTGTACTAAGAAAAAAAGTGCATGATTCAAATACTTGGCCTAATAATTTACCATGGATGTATGGTAATACATTCTTTAATAATTCTGGGTTTGGGGGAGGAGGGGGGAGGGTGTAGTAGTTAAGGCACTAGGCTAGAAACTGGAAGATGGTGAGTTCTAGCCTTGCCTTAGACATGAAGAGTTAAGTGGGCCAATCAGCCCTATGTCCTCCTAGGGCAAATCGTTTCTGAAAACGTTGCCAAGAAAACTGCAGGGACTTGTCCAGGCAGTCAGCAGGAGTTAAATGATACAAATTAATACATTCTAAAAATTAACAAAGCCTGTTATTATTGCTTGTTATTATTTTGTAACAGAAAATCAGTGAATTAGACAAATAGACATACTCTTTTATACAAAGAAGTATGGAGTTTAGAAAGCTTAGCACAGTTGTCTGCTGTCTCCATATTTTTCTTTTTTTGTAAGATTTTATTTTATTTACCTGTGTTGGACTAATATTTAGAATATGGCAAAAGAAATTCCAGATTTGTCTTCTTTTCCCTTCTTTCATTGTCTGCTCATAAGCTGTGGCGTTAAAATTTAAAATTTCCCGATTTAGTTTGCAATAAACTTACATCAAAATTTTTAACAGTATTGTGCATTTTAACCTTTATTTATTGCAAATTTCAAGGAAATGTTTATTTTAAAAATGGGCAAAACAATAAGATTTAGAACAATTGGTGTGATATGTTTAGAAAAAAAGGCAGTAGATACTATTTTGGAGTTGGATTGAGATAACTGGGTATAAATCTGAATTCAGCCTTTTTTTGCATCATGACCCATTTCTCAAGCAATGCCATTTTGTTTCCTGATTCCTGTCATCGTATCCATTCTCTAGGTAGGATGTCCACGGATGTCCACCTCTATTGAACTGTGTGGATTAGTTCATGATGTATGTTTGTTTCCCTCTTTAGATAATATTTTATCTTTTTTCCTGGATAAATGTAATGTAATTTTGTGAGCCACCCTGAGTTGTTGACTGAGGATACAGACTGAGTGTCTATACGTGCATTGAAAAGAAATATTATTTATAGGACAAGATTAATAAAAATATTAAGGGTAGCAAGCTAAGGATGATGTGCCATCAAGTGGTTTTTGACTAATGATCACAAAGATAGATTTTCTCCATCACAATCTATCCTGACCTGTTATTTCAAGTCTCCCAATGGTACACCCATCACCCCTGTAAATGAGTCTATCTGGTCATCTTCTTTTCTTTCTCACCTCTATCAAGTTCACTGAGCTTGCAGTTGAATATTTCTCCCCCTCTCTATTTTAAAGGGCCATCTCTGCTGGTTGCTCAAGCACTCCCCCAATACTCATGTGTGTGGTGGCTATGAAAAAACAGTGTTTTGCTAGGGATTTTTAGGAAATGAATTGGAAATAAAACTGTTAATATTGGAAAGCTATATATAGATCTTTGGTCCATGCAGCCATATTTGCAATTATAAGTACAGCTGCATTTGTTACACCATGCATAAGATATTTAGATTATGGACTCCCTATAGGTAGTCCTCGACTTACAACCATAACTGAGCCCAAAATTTCTGTTGCTAAATGAGACAGTTGTTAAGTGAGTTTTGCCCCATGTTAATTACTTTTCTCCTCACCATTGTTAAGCGAATCACTGCAGTTAAGTTAGTAACCCGGTTGTTAAGTGAATCTGGCTTCCCCACTAACTTTGCTTGTCAGAAGGTCACAAAAGGTGATCACATGACCCCAGGACATTGCACCCGTCATAAATATGAACCAGTTAGCAAGTTTCTGAATTTTAATCACATGACTATGGAGATGCTACAATAGTCATAAGTATGAAAAATGGTCATAAATTGCCTTTTTTCAGTGTCATCCTAACTTCAACCATTCACTAAACAAATGGTTGTAAGTCAAGGACTACCTGTAGAATAATTAAGACTTATCCTATTTGTCATCTTTATATTTGAAAAGAGGAAAGCAGGTAGTTATCAGCAATAAAACTTATATTGCTTGCTTTATGAGCTACATGCATTTTTCTCAAAGAAGAAATATTAATGTTAATTACTCATGTGCAGCAACTTTAACATTAATAAATGCACTGCTTTGCTCTCATAACAGGATTTTATTTCCCCTCCACTATCCTGATCTTCTGATAAAGAATTTGCAACAATAGTTTATAATATGCTAATTCAGTTCCGAATCATATTTTTGCAATTTGGTATATATACAAAAGATGCATATTTTTAAAAACGGCTTTAAAAGGACAGGTGTCAAAAGTTATATCTGGTGGCAAAATAGTCAGTCATTAAATATTGTTGAATCAAAAAGAGCAAAATGAAAAGAACTATCATGTGCATAGTAGCAGAAGGAAGGAAAAAGAAAAACATCAATGGAAAGAAGAGTAAAAAGTTTTTAAAGTGGCAATTAAAAGAACAATAAGAAAAACAATCTTATGAAAACAAGAATGGCAGTTAAAAGAAGTCTGAAACAGATCCTGCACTGGCCGCTACTTAACTGCCGGATGTAATTTAAAGTGCTAGTTTTGACTTACCCAGCCCTTTAAACCTATGCTCCAATTTGAATAGCAGATTGTGTAGCGAAAACTCTCCAAATGCCTCACCCTCAGAAAATAAAGGAAATGGCTGAAGGAAGGAAGTACAGTGGTACCTTGGCATTCAACTGCTTCAAAATGCATTGAATTCAATATTTGATGCATTTTGAAGCAGAAATCTTGTCTTGAGACTTGTCTCTCTCTCAGGAGTCTCTATGCAAGGAAAAACTTGTGGCATTGGCTCCTTCCTGACTCACTGTTTTTCTGGCAGAAATAGCAGGTCATGTGATAAGTCATGTGAGTTTTGTTGTTGTTGATTGTTCTTGTCAGTTAGTATTGGCTCCTCTTCCAGAATGAATTACCAATGAGAACCGAGGCACCTTTGAATTTCTGTTTGGGGGTAACTCAGTGCTCTGGAAGAGTTTTCCTTAAGGGTAGCCTTGTAGCCTTATGTTGAAGATGGAGCTATTTTAACCTGTATTCCCACACACAGTACCCAAACCACAACACACCACACAGCCAACAACCACAGAAAAACTAACCCTACCATATACAAAAGGGGTGTCGGAAATGACAGCCAGAATTCTCCAACTTCTAGGAATAGGAATAGCAGTAGCCCACAAGCCCACAGCCATATTCCATCAAGAATTATCCAGAACCAAAGACAAGTTACAGAAGGGTGTAAGAAACAATGTAATCTACAAAATCAACTGTAACAATTGCAATTCTATGTGGGACAATCATCACGTCAATTAAAAACCAGGATTCACGAACACTGGCTGGCAGTCAAATGCCATAATCCCAAATCCTTACTCTCTACTCACACCGACATCAAATAGCACCAGTTGAATTGTAGCCAGACAAAAATCTTCAGCCCCACTACATCCCGCCATGTCCATGAGTTCATCAAAGCCTGGCGCTCCACAAGCAACAGACACATTGACCTACAACCAGCTTATAAACTACTCAGAATCCAAATCAATCGCACAGCCAACCAGAGATATCACCGAACCTCAAATCAATCCGCACAATCCCCACCACCAGCAGTTCACCTCCCAATTACTCTCACCTGACAAAAACCTCCCCATCATAAGACTCTCATGATGACTCACACTTGACCCATCACAGGACCCACTAACCACACAAGCCCTTATAAACAGAAGAACCCTGACGCTGACATCCCCTAAATTCCGCTGAAGACGTTACTTAGCCTGGTAATGAAACATTCGGAAACCAACCCACAAGCTCAGAAATAAACCTTCACCCTGTTTTAACCTTTTTGGATCCCTCATTTTTGTTTTTGTTTTTTAATTTTTATTTTACCATTAAGAATTTTTTTTTACAAACAAAATCAAAATAATATTTAGGTCACCTTGGATGTTTTAAATTGGTTTTCTAAAGTACCCGCCACCAAGAGTCAGATGATTGTAGCAGAATAGAAATAAATACATTATGGTATAATTGATTGGTTGGTTTAAATTCTAAATGTTTTATGCCCAGCTTGAACTGTGATACTCCTGAAGAAAACTGATAAGTAAATAATATACTTGTAATGTCCAAATTGTAGTATGCAGTGAATCCATCAATTATATTTATGTGAGATGTGGGTTTTCCCCCCAGATTTTTATGAAACCAGATTTTGCCTTGGATGATCCCTTAACATTTAATGCAGTATTACCTTGGTCTCATTTTAATACTGCTTCTGGGAAAGGAAACCGTGATGCAGCTTCCTCCAAGCTACTCCAAGAAAAGGTAAACAATATGTATATTTTTCACCACAGTGATTTAAAATAATTGAAGTATTTTCTTGAAATGCCATGTTTTGTTTTCTTTAAAAACAAATGAAGGGTAAGATATGTTTGGCCATCTCATTTTCCAGCTAGCCTTCATTCTAATAGCAGCCCTCAAGAAAAACTTCCTATACAAATTCTAAATATGTTTTTGGAAGAGCTCAGTCAGAAATAGTGTCAGGTTTGTGTGCTTGCCTGCTGGTTTCTACATTGTTTTAGTATTTTTCCAGCCTTTAAACTAGATTAGAGGGACACAGGATTTGTGGGTCAGAAAATTTGGGGAAAATTCATCTCTCTGGTACATTCACAGAGTAACTTCAACTAGATCACAGACTTCCAAGAAGAGAAGAATAAAAATGTTCTCTGAAGAATGGCAGAAATTCAGAAATACTGAACTGTTTCTCAGTTTTATACTGGAAACCTTTTGGTTTGGGCCATATACTTGTTTTTGCTAAAATTTAATACTAAATGAGGGGTTTGTTTTTACAGGTCATAATTTGTAAAAAAAAAAAAATACTTGTATGAAGTATTTTAGAATGCAATTTCATGAATGAAGCACACTGTATGAATTTGCTGGCATTTTAATAATGACTTTTGTAGATAGATCAAATCCAACATGGTTTCTTTTTATTTCCTAAGCTTAGTCACTATCTGGATATTGTGGAAGTAAATATTGCTCATCAGATCTCTCTCCGATCAGAAGCTTTTTTTCATGCAATGACCTCTCAGCATGAACTGCAAGACTACCTCAAGAAAACTTCCCAGGCTGTAAAAATGCTTCGAGATAAGATAGGCCAAATAGACAAAGTCATGTGTGAAGGATCTCTTAAAGTATTAAGTTTATCACTGAGTAAAAATAACTGTATAAAAGCTTATAATAAGCTAAAGTTGATGGCAACTGTACACCAAACACAGCCTACAGTACAGTTATTGTTGTCCACTTCTGAATTTGTTGGAGCATTAGACTTAATTGCAACCACACAGGAAGTGCTACAACAGGAACTTCAGGGCATACACAGTTTCCGGTAGGTAATGTTTGAGATTTCATTAGATATGCATAATCATAATAATGATGAACTTATTTTGCATGTAGATAGCTAAGTCATTTTCATACTTAACCATTTAACTGTTTTTGAAGGTAGAGGGAAATTTATTTATCAAATTTATATAGCCACCCGTCTCACCTGGGCAGTGATACGGCAGCATATGATAATCAGATAAAACTTATTTTACATTCAGTTGTGCATTTCCCACATGCAGAGCAATGGCTTGCACTTTTTAATGCTGGAGAAGCCAAAAAGAGTGGGGGTTGTTCATAAGAAATATGAAAAAAAGATGAGTTTTAAATGAGTTTTAAGGGTTCTTTTGTTTTAATGCTTTTAAATTATTTTGTTGCTATGTTATTGATTATTTTGCTGTATGGTTTTGTGTTTTTAACTTTATATGCTGCTTGGAGTCACATATATGAGATGGGCAGCTATATAAATTTAGCAAACAAATAAATAAAAAAAGAGAATGTTTCATAAAATATAAGAATATTGATAGAGCAGACTGCCTTCCTGATTAGAACAGTAGTTATTCAGATACTTTCAAGAAGTTGTAAACAAGACAATGGAAGCAATCCATTTCTTATCAGTTTGTTCTTACTCTAATTGAAATTTCTTTTCAATTAATGTCAAAGTAGAATGTCTTTGTTTAAGTGAAACTCTAATATATAGAAAGTATTAATATAATAGTAATACACCCCTATGTTTCTCAATATTAACTTTATTTCTTCTAAACCTTTTTTCTTGATTTTTTAAAAAATCCTAAACAGGCATCTTGGATCACAGCTTTGTGAATTAGAAAAATTGATAGATAAAATGATGATTGCAGAGTTCTCTTCTTATTCTCACAATGATTTAAGTCGACCTTTGGAGGAAGAATGTCAAATTCTAGAAGAGGTACAATGTTCAATATTGAATAAATTTACAATTACCTTCAGGACACAATCTGAAATCCATAGTCAGTAATGCTATTTATTTTTTCCTTTCATTAAAGTAATCCATACCAATATAACTTGAATTATATCCAGTGATTTATAAACCTTAATTCTGATCCCAATTTGCATTTGTACATCTTTTCTTTTCTGTATTACATTTGGGAAGAACATGAGCATTATCAAGTTGAACATGAGCCAGCAGTATGAGCTAATGCTCTTCTGGGCTACATCAGAAAAAGCATTGTATGAAAGATGCATGAATTCCTTATTCCGTTGTCCTCTGTACTTACTGATACTAACCAGTGAGGAAGTTTTACTATGTTATAACCTATAAATCTAACATTTTATTGAGAAAGAGAGTGGGGGAGAGAGGGAGAATATAATCTGTATCAATATTAAGACAAAGATAGCAAAATCAAGGAGAAGCTTTTCATTTATTTATTTCATAGGTGGAATGCTCTCGTATTAGAATAATTCATTTTCTGCTAATTAGATATATTGGGTAGTAGTACCTCAGTCTAAAAATGAAAAACTTTTATAATCTCCAAAAATATTTTCTTCATTACATCAAAATATATATTTGTCCTTTCTTCGGTTTGGGTTTACAGTCATGGTAACTGTGTCTTAACTTTCTCCAGTATATACACAATTACAGTGCATTCAGAAAGTATTTAGACCCCCTTCATTTTTGTCAATTTTGTTAATGCTGCAGCCTGATTCTGCAGTTGTTGAAATTCATTTTTTTCTCATTAATCTACACTCAGTACCCCATAGTGACAAACTGACATAGAATTTTAGAATTGTTTGTACATTTATGAAAAAGAAAACCCTGAATTGGCATTATTCAAACCCTTTGCAACAACCCTTGAAATTTACCTCAGGTGCCTCCCCTTTCTCTTGACCGTTGTTGACATGTTCCTACACCTTGATTGGAGTCGACCTGTGGTAAATTAAATTGATTGGACAAGATTTGAAAAGGCACATACCTTTCTATAGAAGGCTTCACAGTTGACAATGCATAATGTAGCAGACCAAAAGCCAAAGGAACTGGAGTATAACAAATTAGACAAAAGTGAAGGGGGTCTGAATACTTTATGCACTATATATATTCACATCAGGATCTTGTAACGTCTGCACCTAAAGCCATATTACAGGGACAGTTTCCATTCAATTTACTAGTTAATGTTTTAATGTAGTACGTTTTAATTTTTTTATAGTGTATTTTGTTTTGGTTTTTTCCTTTTCCTAGGAAAGGCTTATATCATTAGTGTTTGGACTTCTAAAGCAAAGAAAGCTGAATTTTTTTGAAATATATGGAGATGAAATTATTATCACAGCAAAGAATATAATAAAGCAGGTGACATGTTTCAAATATTTTTACCTACCTTATTTATTGAAAGTATGTATTCTGCAGGCAATTTTATATTTCAAGGTAACTTAATAGCTTTCTCTTTTCTAATAATTGAGTTACAAAAATGTGGCAAAACCCATGTATTGTTGACTTATCACACTGCTTTGAATAGACTACACATTTCTATTTGGAGAAGTAAACTAATTAGATTTTAAAATATGGGCCATTGGGAAGTTTCATAATTCCTTACTAAATGATGTAGAAAATAAGGAACACTGTGTTTCATTATCTATTGCTTTACATTTATTTAAAAGTATATCTTGCTTCTTACAAGTGATGTCGGATAACAACATTTAGCAGCAGCTAGAGTTTAGAGAAAGGGTAGGGAATTGCAACTTTTTAAAATTATGAGTTTCAAAGTATCACTCAGCTACTGCTGTAAAAGACTATGATCATGCTCTATATTTTGTCAGCCTTTATTACAAAGTGGTGCAATATATTTTGAGAGGAATTGATGTGATGACTTGCCCTTGTGTGGGTAGATTAGCTTGTGGGTAATGAGAGCATCCAGTTAGTTATTCATATGGTAGGGCTTGATAAAACAAACTTTCTTTCTTGTATATTTGGGCTTATAAAGCTGCATTTAAGCTCCTAATGACTTTAATCCATGTGGCTTCCTTTGCAATAATGTTGAAGTGGTTTGCCACTGGCTTCTCCTGGGATTTTCTTCTGGCTTCTCAGTCTAGCTGTCAGCCCCATAATTCACTTATGATATCCCATTCAAGTGCCAATCAAGTCTGGCTCTACTTAAACATTTGCAGTCAGCTCCTACCCCATAAGCTGGGCTCAATTTAAATTTATCTATTAAGGTGTTTTTTTTAAATGACATAATTTTTACATATGAGGGCAGAGATTTGTGTGATGCCTTGCTGAGGATACTTTTTGCAATTAAGATGTGTTACCACTATCACAACATGCGTTGAGAAACCAGAAGCAGGACTGAGTCAAATAAAAAAAAAAATCAAATGAGTTAACATTGTCAGGAACCTGGGTTTGTGCCTTCAGCCTCACAATAATTAAAAGGAGGAAAATAATACTAAATAAGTAAATCTTACTTATTGGTACAATTAAAGCACAATCCAATTTATTTTTTTTCTGTGTTTGATTTTATCTGAGCCTAGCATTAGACAAATAAATACTTCTAATTAGTTAAGGTTGGGAAGCATTAAATCTATGGGGAAAGCTAAGACTTTTATTTTGTATTATGCAGTGTATTGTTAACGTCATATCACAAACAGAAGAAATTGACACAGATGTTGTTGTAAAGTAAGTAGAAAATTAAATTGCTTTAAAATCTTTTCTATATCTGTGAATAATTAACACTTGTATGCATATATCTTTACTTTTTAGCAATTATGCGTTTGTATCATTCTGTCAAATGAATTATTTAATGTTGGGAATATTCTGATATTAGATAAAAATGATAATGCTGGAAGTGATATCAATAATTCAAATTTAAATTAAATTAAGATCCAAATTTATTTATAATCCTAGTATATTCTGTGGCCTTTGTTCAGAAATAATGGTAAATTATAGATTAGAATAATAAAAAGAGAGACTGGCCATTTTCATGCAGAATAATAAAATAAATCAATAAAGAAAAATGAGAATTGTGAGTTTTAGAACATCTGGCACAAATCAGAAGCAAAATAGGCTTAGGCTTGATCAGCAAATATATTGTGCTGTGCTTCAGTTCATAAACTAGAAAGGTACATTCAAGTGTATGAATATATGTGCCAGGTCTGTTAACATCTCCTTAAGGAAATTATTTAGCTTCTCGATTCTAGGAAAAATAGGTTTTGAGCTTATAAGTGCTACATGATGCTTTAGAGCAGGGGTCCCCAACCCCTAGGCCATGGCCCACTACCAGGACGGCCTATTCAAAACCAGACTCTGGGAGAGATGGGCAAGCACACGTGCGTGAAGCTCCCTTCACGTGAGTGGAGGGTTCTTGGACCCACACGCAAAGTTCCATTTCCACAAATGAACTTTTGCACCCTCCGATCATGCAAGTGGAGCTTCGCACGCAAGCGAAAGAACCGTCTGTTCACCCCATCTTGCCATCCTGGGCTGCCAAACTGAAAAGGTTGGCGACCGCTGCTTTAGAGCAGACAGATTTGCTGTCAAGTGTGCTTTAACTCCAATTAGATCACACAACTACTGTGTGAACCAAGAAAAAGATGCAGCTTTATTAATCATCAAAACAACATTGTAATGACCTTATTGTTTCCATTGTAAATCGCAGAGCTAAATTAAAGTTTAAATCATAGTATTTTGTTATTGTTTATAGACTTGCAGATCAAATGAGAATGTTAAATTTTCCGCAGTGGTTTGAACTTCTGAAAAGTATTTTTTCTAATTTCATTGTCTTTCTCAAGAGAATTAAGGTAAGGTACTGTATTTTCAATAAAGATTTTACAATGTATCATACATAATACAAAAAATTTCTAGTTCTATGATATAATGTAGTTTATAATAGAATACTGGACTTTGGTCTGCTGTTGATCAAACAAGGTTGTACAGCTGCAAATTAAGGAAGTATTTGGGGAAATTGATTGTCAGCAATAATTATTTAAGACAATAAAATTCTAAGTACATGGGAGGGTCAAAGTTCAAATATAGGTGGCCATTGTTATTTGGAGCTGTCATCCAGACTTGACAGCTGTGAATAATGAAACTGTAGATAGTGAAACTTTGAAAATATAATATAATATAATATATAATTTACACATACATAAAACCCACCTATTTTGTGCATGATTAAAATACACACAGTATGCTGCAAAAGTCCTTTCTCAAAAAGAATCATGTACCAAAACCCACAAATACAAGAAACCCTTTCCTATGGATAACAAAATATAGTCTATATTTACCAAACATAGATCCATAAAACAACGGATATTAAACTGCAGATAATGAGGGCCACGTCTAGTTTAGTTTACTTTTACTTTATTGTCATTGCACGTGGTACAATGAAATTAAATGCCGTCTTCAGTGTACATTATAACTATAAAAATAAAAACACAAACATACATCCTTTACATTCTGTATAATTGAAATAGAAAACCCGATATTGCACTATACCTTAGAATTAAATATGGCTATTGCCCTGGGATAGAAGCTGTTTTTCAGCCTATTTATCCTTGTATTTATTGTCCTGTACCATCTGCCAGATGGTAATAGTTCAAAACAAGAGTGCCCAGAATGAGATGGATCTTTAAGAATGTTTTGAACTTTCTTAAGGCAGCAAGAACTATAAAGCTCTTCCAATGATCCTCTGGGCAATAATGTTGACCCTCTGGAGCGCTGTCCTATCTGCCGCTGTGCAA
>JANHGD010003840.1:86675-97061 GCA_027560375.1 Imantodes cenchoa | reverse complement strand
TCATATTTTATATTCCTAAAGTAACAGAATGACTTTCAATCTTAAAAAGACAAAAAAGTGCTAATGTAGCATTTTTTTTCAATTTTCCCAAAAATTTCTGTCCCCCACCCCCCGAAAAAAAAGGAAAAAAACAGGTTTTTTTCCGAGCTTCAAAATTCCGGAAATTTTACATCTCTATTCCCACCTATGGATTGGGCAGTTTCTTTGCCCCGCCTGGCCCAATTGAGCATGGCCGTCGGCTGTGCTGCGCTTTGGCAAAGGATGCCCACCCTCAACCAAAAGCGGGTGGGCGCCATTGCTAGTCCTGTTGTTGCCGAGCTTCTGGAGAGCCACGCTCCTGCTGGCAATCCGGAGGGCAGGGGGAACTGGCCGCTGCCTCCTAGCATGGGAGCCAGCCGGGGGCGGTGGCAACAACGGAATCTGTTGTGGTCCACCAGCGGCCTGCGGAGCTGGCAGCAAAATCAGACAGCGAGGAGGCTGGGGAGGAACATGGGCCAGTCCTGGAGTCTGGAGAAGAGTCCGTGTCAGAGATCCAGCCCAGGCCATCTGGGAAGTCTGTGCTGACTTTAGAGCCTCCAGAGGCTGACATGAGTGAGGCAGAGTAACAGGGGGAGCCTGTTGCCAATGCGCGCATGCACAGAGGTGGCAGAAGGCAGGAACAGTTATGGAGGAAAAGGGCTACTCGGGAGTAAGGCTTGGAGATGATTGGCCCTCCCAATGGATATAAAAGTGCTTGTTGCAGGAAGCAATATGGTTCAATTCTGGTCGGTATAACTCAGCAGCTCCGTTCTGATTCTGTGTTCTGTTTGGCTTTGCAAAGCTCCTTGCCAATTAGGTCTTTGGCAGCGTGTCAAGAGAGATAAAGGTTGGTACTTATCAGCCTTCTTCTGAAAGACTGTGGCAGACTTCTGTCGGGCTAATTAACATTGTTTGGGACTTATTACAGCTGGAAATGAACATAATTCACAGCCTTTGAAACAAAGAGATTTTTTGGGACTATGTTTATGTTTTATTTTTTATCAGGAAGCCTAGGTCAGAACAGAGTCCGGTGCTTGGGCCATGCAGAGCTGCTCCACCAAGGGCCTGCGGACCGGCAGTCAGCCTCTCCTGTCCTTCCCGGAGAGCGCCTCTGCTGATGGGCAGCGGGTGGCCAATGCCAGGGGAGGGCAAGGTTAGCACGCTTCCAGCTGCACCCTGTGGTGCCTCCGCCAGCTCAGGGCCGTGGGCTCACCTGCAGCCCGGATGAGCTGAGGAATTGTGGGGAGCCTCCCGCATGTTGCACTCCCCTCTCACCCAGCTGCAACATGGGAGATGTTAGCCAGTGGAGATGGGCTGCCCATCCCGGCCAGCTTTGTATCCACGCTGCTGCAAAGCTTGCCGGGCTGCCCTCCCTCCCACTGTCCCCGTAGTGGCTGCAATGCCGGCAGCTTCAGGAGATGCTAGCTGGCGGGGAGGGGGTCGCCCGGCTGCAAAGCCCAGAAAAAGCTTCTGCTGTGCCATTGCTGCCATGTTCCTCGTGCATGCGCATCCCATTGGACTTGCATGGCAATGGGATGCGCGTGCACGAAGAACATGGCGTGCAGGCAAGCAAGCGGGACACCGGTTTGAGGGCATGGCCAGCTGGCCATTGTTACCGGTTCGGCGACCTTGGCCAAATTTCTGCCAACGGTTCGCACGAACCAGTGCGACTGAATACTACCTCTGATCTCCTGCATAAAATTTCTCTATTAACACCGAAATATAAAAGCCATACAACAACTTTTTATGGTTATTCTGCATGTTAATTTTTGGATGCATATCAAACCAACAAATCAAAGATACATAGCTTCCAAACCTAGGGCTTTTCAAACTTTTTAAACTTTCAGTATCTTTTAATTTAAAAAGATAACAAAGCTGTAATCAAGAGGCAAAATTCTAGTGATAGAAAATTGGCTGTGATTAGTTGAACATCAAGCAGCTCCCACTCTCTCAGAGTCCCATTAAATTCTCAGTCAAAAGGGCACTGCCAGAGGATTCATGGTATTAAATAATCCTTAAAACATACCATGTTATGAATTTGGCTCTTATACAAAGCATCTATTACTACTTATTTACCATAAACAAAATAGTATTTTCCACCATTTTAATCATAAAATGGAGAAAGTTTAACAAATTCTTATACAGGCTCCACATTAAGTTTAAAATTTTAAAGACACATAAAAAAATAAAAAACCAAAAGCAATAGAATGCAATTCTGCAATTCTAAAATCATTCACATGATTTTAATATATTTTGGAAATTGATGATCAAATTCATTATATTGTTCCTGCATTATTCTACAAGTCCACACAATTAATTTATAATGAAGAATATGAAGGAATTTCCTTTTAAAATTAAGCAACATAAGTCAACAAATAAATAAACAAGACTTTCAAAGTTACTGTCCACTATAAACACCATGAAATGACCTTGTTGGAATGACCTTCTTCATCCTTAGAGGATCCTGAAGTAGAATGAAAGAGCAAATATATTTGAATCTTTCATAGGGAAGATGCTATGCACCAATACTTTTAGAAAACAAAATAAAATCATAATAGATATCCTCATCCTTATTCTGTTCGGTAAAAAGTGTGCACAAAATAGAAAATGTGCTCTTGGGACTAAACATCCCAGAGTTCCAATAAAAGCTTTCAATAGTAGTATTCCATCAGAATAGTAGTAATGTTCCATTTGAAACATTTCAAATAGTCTGTCCAAAGGAAACAATAAAAACTTGGATCCAGATGCCCCTTTCTTGTTTTTCACCCCAGGGCCACAAGAGTACAATAATATCCACAGTTGTTATACCTTCCCTCCTAAATGTTTTTATATGTAGATTTTAGGCTTAATTTTATTTCATTGAAATGTTTTATACATCCAACAAAGTTTGTACACATTTATTTACAAATCTAGAATTTAAAAAATCTCCTTTTTACGACCCTGCAACTCCTTAATTCGGGGTAGAGTTGGGGCGACTAGATAGAGCTGAGTGTTTACTGACCCGCCAATGCAGAGTTTACAGCAGATATTTTTTTCTTTGCGCCCTAGGAGACAAACATCTGCCTCTACAGAATTGATCTCTCAAGCTTTTGAGTGGGAGATGAGCGTCTTCATAAGGTTACCAGCCACTCACAAATCTATATTTTCCACAAATCCTGATTAGTTATGCTAATTACTAGCATAAGAAAATTAAAGCACCTTGCGTAAAAATATTTCTTCATTCCATTTGTTTAGCATATTTATTTTTAAGAAAACTTTTTAAGAATAGCATTCCATTTTTTTCCCCAAACTATATTTGACATGAAATCTAGTCCAAATATCCTTAGTATTGGAGCAGTGATTTATTCAGCTGACAATATAAAAATGTAATAAATTACTTGTTTAATAATTTATTATTCCATCAAATACATGTAACAGACCTCAACCTGGGGGACATTTGATTTTTCTTTTAGAAATAAGTAGATTCAAAAAATATCTCTCCAGAATTTTCAACTTTATCACAAGTCACCACAGAAACTTTTCTTTTTATAGTCTGTCCAACAAGTCAATGAATGTTCATGAAATGATACTCTAAATCATGATTAAATGCCAAATATGTAAAATTCTAGATGGAGCTCTTATAATGGAACTAAAAGAATTGTCCTTGGTAACTGTAAATATAATTATATATTATTACGCAGGTATTTATCTAATTTGTTTCTCATCCTTTTATACCACAATACTTACAGGTGAAACTCGAAAAATTAGAATAGCGTGCAAAATTTCATTTATTTCAGTAATGCAATTTAAAAGGTGAAACTAATATATGAGAGAGACTCAATACATGCAAAGCAAGAGAGATACTCTCTTACCGGAGAGTAGTTGTCCTTAGTGGCTCGAATGATTCCGAGGTGAGCACTGCAGTACCGTACGCAAATCCCAAGTGGGATATCTATGGACTACGGGCGGATGTAAGTTAGCTGCAGCTCTGATAAATCGCCTGATCACTGGATGATGAGAAAGAACACTGTGGAAAAGGGCTGCCACTTGCCTGCGGATGGTGTTGTGTGAAAGACCCCTATCTAGACTGTCCTGGAGAAAGTCTAGGACTTGAGACACCGAGGCCGCCAATGGTTCAATAGGTCTCTTTGAACATCAAGTGGTGAAGGCCTTCCAGGTGGTGTTATAAATCCAGGTAGGTTATGGCCGTCTGGAGGCCTGAATAGTCTGTATGACCCTGGAGGAATACTTGTCCTCCCTCTAGAGATTCCCCTCAAGTGCCAGACGGTCAGCTGGAACCATTGAGGCTACTAGGACCCCCTGGCTTACGGAAATCTTCTCCCTTCTCCAGGGCTGGGCCACTGACAAGCTCACCAAGTCAGCATACCATGGATGCCTGGCCCAATGAGGAGCCACAAGCAGTACCTCCACCCATTCTAGTAGAACTTTCCTGATGATTGTAGGAATGAGTGGCAGAGGTGGGAAGGCATACAGGTGTCCATTGGGTCAAGGGATGCGCAGGGTATTGGTCCCTTCTGCTTCCGGGATTGGAAACCTGGTGAACAAGCGAGGTACTTTAGCATTGTTGAGGCGAACAGATCCACAATCGGTTGACCAAACGTCTGGCATATCTCTCTGAAGATGTTCGGGTGAAGCCTCCATTCGGAATGGCCGACTGTGTTCCTGCTCAAACTGTCCACCTGCACGTTGATTGCCCCGGCGATGTGCTCTGCCTTTAATGACACAAGGTGCTCCTCTGCCCACATGCCTAGGTGTTCCGTTCGCTCATGAAGGCCCAGGAGTGAGTACCCCCCAGGCGATTTATGTGGACCTTGGTGGCCACACTGTCAGTTAAAACCAGGACATAGTATCCCTGAATGATGTCCTGAAAGTGGCGCAGGCCAAGGTGCACAGCTACCCTGAGCTCCAGCCAATTGATGCTGTTGGCGAGCTCTGCCTGTGTCCAATGACCCTGAGCCATGTGGGACTGCAGGTGGATGCCCCAGCCAAAGAGGCTGGCATCCGATGTCACTACCAAGCTGCTTGGTTCCCTGAATAGGCATCCCTTTGACAGAGCTGGAGATGTCCACCACAGGAGGGACTGCAGGACCGAAGGGGGAACCTAAATCCTGCCCTGTGAGTTCCTGCTGCTCGACTGCTGAAATGGGAGCAGAAGCCATTGCAGAAGCCTGGCAAGTATAAGTCACCAGAAACTATGGAGATGCACGAGGCCATCTTCCCCAGAAGCTGGGACAGTAGAGCCATAGGTACCATGCATCTCACTAGAACTTGGTTCATCAGAGCCACCAAGTGTCCTGACACCCTTGTGTGCTCAGTGTCAATCACTGCTCCCAGATGCAGGATTTGAGTGGTGGGCACTAGGTAGCTTTTCTTGAAGTTTATACATCCTCTGTTGCTTGTGATGGAGACGAGGTCTGGATGAGGATGTTGACAAGATAGTATTGGAGCCCCATCAGGATGGTTTTGAGGTGAGCTGTCAGTGCCGCCAGTATCTTGGTGAAACACCTGGGTGCAGAGGCCAGGCCGAAGGGCACTGCCCTGTACTGATAATGCTCTGTCCCGTACTGAAATCTCAGGAACAGACAATGGGCTGGCAGAATTGGCACATGGAAATATGCTTCCGTGAGATCGATAGAAACCAGGAAGTCACCCTTCCGTATGCCCTCCAAAATGTACTGGAGGGAGCTCATTTTGAATTTTCTGTAGACCAAATGGGTATTCAGATTTTTTAAATCCAGAATCTCTCTACAATCCTCCGAAAACTTTAGAATGATTAAGAGAATTGAATAAAGCCCCTGTCTCCTTTGGTCCAGAGGAACCAGTTCTGTGGCCTGAATACCTAACAGGTGTTGAATGGCCTGTTCCATGAGGCCTCGTTTTTCAGTATTTTTGGAGACTACCTGGACGGTCCACGCTGCCATCCGGGTAGCGCCGCTAAGATGAGGCAATGGCTCCGGAGCCGCTGGCACCAGGCCGCTGGCAATGGTTGCCATTTTTTTAAATTTTTGGCTTCTGCACATGCGCAGAAGCCGAAATCTCACGTGAGCACGCTTGCCTGAATGAGATTTTGGCTCATTTTGCTTCTGCGCATGCGCAGAAGCAAAAGAAATCACCAAAATCTCTCTCGTGCAAGATTTCGGCTCGTTTTTGCTTTCGCGCATGCGCAGAAGCAAAAATGAGCCAAAATCTCATTCGGGCAAGCGTGCTCGCGTGAGATTTTGGCTTCTGCGCATGCGTAGAAGCCAAAAATTACACAAGTGGGGGGGTGCGCCCACTCGCAATGTCGGGTTGCATGCGCAGCCAGCTCCGGTGGTGGCAGGTAAATACAACCCGCCCCTGGACAGAGGCTAACTGCCACTTTGACCTGGCATCCGCCTGCCAGTTGAGGAGCCATAACAGCCTCTTCAATGTGATGGAGGAGGAGGAGGCGCAGGATGCAAATTTCACAGCGTTTAAAGTAGCGTCTGCTGAAAATTGTGTGGCAGCCACCAATTGATATCTTGATGCAGACACACTTCCTGCAGTGGCACCTTCTCTTGCAACTGTCTGAGCAAGAGCAATGAAGTGCAGTTCAAAAAGGAAGTGGCCGTAGCCGCCTTCACTGCACAGGATGCTGCTTGATAAGTCTTGTGGAGGACAAGCTCAGCTTTCTTGTCCTCAGCCCTCAGATTGTCAGTCAAATCCCCAGCCACAATGGAGGAGGATGAGGCAAGGTTTGCCACTGGGCCGTCCACTGTAGGCAACTTCAAAAGTTCAATCAGTTCAGGGCCAGCATTGTAAAAACGCCTGTCATTGTCGGTCAGGGTGGGGAAAGCCCCAGGAAGATCCCATTGTTTCTGGATAACATCCAGAAATAGTCTTGGAGTAGGGATCTCCTCCTCCGCCTACTTAGGCTCATGAAAAAGACCTTCAGAAGTGTCATGAGGTGTCTCTGGAGATGGAGACTCTGCTCCCAATCTGGTGGTGGATCTGGCCTTATGTAGTAAAGCGAAATAAAGTGAAGTAAAGCAAAGCTGGGGAATGCCTGTTATTCCATTCCCGTCATTGGAGGCATGCTCCGCCATTTTGACAGGTCAGCTCTGACAGGAGACAGAGTGTGCCTTAGAAACCAGGCAGGGACTCTGACAGAGATCAGCCTGATTAACAGCAGCAAGAGTTGTGGCGCTAGATAGATTAGCACACTCACAGTGGCTCGGATTTAAAAGCTGACGCCGAAAGGTTCCAAACCAGTCGGGGCGGCATCGAGGCAATTCCGGCGGCTGTGCACGTTCCTCACAGGTCCCAGCTGAGGGACTTCTAGGTTGGCGGCATTGCCAGGACACCTGGATTGGCCAGCGTGACCTGTCAGCATGGAGCTGAATTCCGGCAGTGGGAATGCAGGCTTCCGTTTGATCTAATTAGCTGCAATTCGCAAGAAAAACCTGTTTTTCTTTTGACAGAGTCCAAGAATGGAGTTTTCAATGTCCAAGTGTCCAGAAATGCATCTCTCTAGGGCTAGACTGAGTTGAAAACTGGAGCTAAGGAGGAGGCATGGCAACAAGCCTCCAACAAATGCACCAGTCACTCTCAAGACAGATTACCAAATTTTTTCTTGCAAATTTAGTTTCCATATTAGAATCCAATTAAACGGGCCAACTGTCCAGACTCACCAGAACTAAGGAAATCTGCAGGGTAGACACCTGGGCATCTCCTACGCTGTTTATTCGGCATTACCGGCTGGACGTGTTTGCCTCGGTTGAGGCTTCCTTCGGCAGGAGAGGGCTCCAGCAGATGATCTGGGCATCAGCCTATCAGGCCCCAACGGAGACCTGCCCTTAAGAATGCCAGCTTTGATATGTCCCATTCTTGGACTATCCTGCAACCTCACTGGAAAAGGAGCGTTGGTCCTTCCTGAACGCCTTTTCTCAGTGTAGGTTGCAGGATAGGCCAGTCCCACACTTGTATGACCGTAGGGTCTGGATCTGGAAGGGCGGGGTCAGGGCATCTAACCTCTGGATAACTTTGTTTTGTTACAGCTGCGCCTTCGTCGATAACTGGGGGAGAGAGACAGAGGCAACGGGGCGTGGCTGAAAAATTATGACTCAGTCTCCAAGCAGAAGGACAAAGTCACCACCCATTCCTGGCCTATCCTGCAACCTACACTGAGAAAAGGCGTTCAGGTAGGACCAACGCTCCATCACTTTGAAATTTGTAGAGTGCATTTTGGTTTATACATTACTGATTCTCAAGAAAGCGGACAATGTTCTCCAACCTGACAATTCAGCCAGTTGTTGTTGGGTCATGGCCCCTCTGCATTGTGATACTTAGGAGATGACTCAAAGGTGGATACATGTGACTGTACCACCCCCTTTGAGGGAGAAAATGGTCTCTTCAGCCTTGAATGCAGCAATGGTGCATCCCTTTTTAAATTAGCCATTTTTGGAGACATCAAATTTCAAACTTCTTTTTGTAGGAAAGGTTTGGAGAAAATGTTAAGATGGCAACCAGAGTGGTTCTTCTATGGAATAAATTATCCAGAATTTATTAGTTGTAATTCAAACTGGGACACAATAGAGGGACAGAGTTAGTCACACTTGTCAATGACATTTGGTGGAGAAGGATGGGGTGATACATACATGTTGTTTCTTGATCATTCAGTGGTTTCAATGCTATCATCCATGATATTCTTCTGGATTGGCTATACTTCCCCATTCCAGACTGGTGAACTATTTGTGGTTCCTCCTGGACTTGCAGCTTCTGCTCAATGAGCAAGCAGCAGCAATAGCCAGAACAACTTTTCCACAGGTTGTATGCCAGTTCTGCCCTTTGCTTCATCAGGAGGCCTTCAGACAGTCTATCATGCCCTGGTTAGCATGTGACTGGAATACTGCAATGCACTCTATATGGGGCTATCCTTGAAGACCACCTGAAACTACAGCTGGTCCAAAACACAGCAGCACAATAACGGGCACTTCATATTATATCCATGTATTATATCTATGTGTATATGGATATTATATCCATGTACCATCACTAGTATGCAAGCTGAATTGGTTGGTGACATTTAAAAGTTTATTAGCCAAGTCACCAAAACTTATTGTCACATGATCAGCACTAAGTACCTTTTAATTTTTGTGTACAGGTTGTCCTCGACTTACAACAGTTCAGTTAGTTTACTTTATTGTCATTGCACCTCGTACAACCAAATTAACTGCCATCTTCAGTGTACATTATAACTATAAAAATAAAACACAAACACACATCCTTCACATTCTATACAATTGAATTAAAAACCTGATATTGTATTAATATTGCACTATGCAATAGAATTCAATATAGTTACTGCCCTGAAATAGAAGCTTTTTCTAGCCTATTTGTCCATGTTTTTATTATCCTGTACTGTGTGCCAGATGGTAACGGTTCAAAAAAAGAGTGCCCAGGATGAGATGGATCTTTAAGAATGTTTTGAACTTTCTTAAGGCAGTGGGAGCTATAAAGCTCTTCCAAAGAGGGGAGAGGGCAACCAATGATCCTCTGGGCAATGATATTTACCCGCTGGAGTGCTGTCCTATCTGCCACTGTGCAATTGGCAAGCCATACACAGATGCAATAAGTTAAAATACTCTCTTGTAGCGGTAGAAGGCCATCAGCAGTTTTTCATCAGTTGTTGTTTCCATTGGGGGTGCAGGAGGAAAGTATTGTTATTTGCCAAAATGCTGACACTTGTTTTTAGTGCAGTTCATATATATATATATATATATAAAACCACAAATGTTGCATAAAGAAACTTTGGAGACAGAATATATGTTAGATAATTGTGAATTCTGAATACTTGTAATGATTGTATTGTTTGAGTAGAATTTAATGTGTTATCAAGCTAGCATATTTCACTAAAGGATATATTTTCAAGGAATACAGCATTTTAACAAGTACTATATTTTCTTTAGGGAACACTAAATGTCATCAGAAGCGTGGTTCTCTTGGTTCTTGACAAAAACCAAAGGAGCAAGGAAGTGGGCGATATTTCTGTGCAGACCAATTCTGCAAAGGAGAGTTCCATAGACACAGAAGTGGCCTATCTGACTCATGAAGGCATGTTCATAAGTGATGCCTTCAGTGAAGGAGACCTTCCATCCACGGTAGCTGATTCTGTCTCCCAGAGAAACCTTTACCCAGACAGTCAGCCCAGCAGTAGCAATTCTGTGTCTGAAGCTGAATGTACCACTGATTCCTCATCTAGCAAGGAACAGACTTCGTCCAGTGTAACACTAGGTGGAATTGAGATCATGTATGTAGCAAAAATCTTTAACTTAGAACCTGATCCAAATGGCAGGCATGATTGGTTCCAGCTATACAAATGTGAACATTCATAAAAGTTCTAAAAAGTTG
>JANHGD010003840.1:43203-56792 GCA_027560375.1 Imantodes cenchoa | reverse complement strand
CACCAAGCCATACCATGCCCACCAAGCCACGCCCACAGAACCGGTAGGGAAAATTTTTAGATTTCATCACTGGACAGCAGGATCAACAATATTTTCAAGTTCTAAATTTTTTTTACACAACCTGAGAAACAACAGCCAAAACATAAATCTTTTCCAAAATCTCTTGGACCAATGCTATCTTTGACATAAGCAACACTACCTCAAGTTCATTATGGCATGAAAAGTCATCTAAGTGTCTACCATAAACTTCTTGAAGGAAGCTTATGGTATTGCTGCTTTAATCACCTTCTACCAAAATGGATTAATAAGCACTAGTGTAAAACATTCCTACTTGCCTCTAACACCAATTAATGTTTCGTGGGGACATATGGGGATCAATGGTTATTGGGATTGATAAAGAGAGTGACTGCCTCTGAAAGCCATCTGCTGGGAGATTAGTGGGCTTCCTTGTGCAGTTGGCTGGCCATTGTGAGAACAGACTGCTGCATCAGATGAGCCAGGGGTCCAATTCAGCAGAACACTTCTTCTGTTATTATTTTCATATAAGATATTTTGGAATGGTAATGGCAAGAAAAACCACTTTTTCAGTACTCTTCAGTACTCAGGTGCTCTTTTACAAGTAGTTATATGCTAAAAAGTAATGATGAATCAATATGAGATAGCTGGAGTGATTGTAAGGTTCTTGAAATAGACCCCCCACACACACACAAAATAATAATTTCAGCATAATGCAAGTCGACTTTCCCACTGGGATTTTAGTGTTTTGCATGGGCTCTCTGTGAACGATAGCCACAGATTTTATGACAATTACTTAACAAGGAGAACTCAGAAATATGCTACCCACCTCAATCTGTTGAACTGTTAAATCCAGGAATGTATTCTCATTCCGTACACCAATGAGACTTTTGGGGCCTTTACATCCCATACTGGTGCCCAAGCCACCGTTAAGTTTCACCACCACTAACTTGTTCAAAACTGAAGCAATGCTATCGGGTATTCCTCTTGCTTTTATCTTCTCATAAGGCTGTATCTGAAAGGAAAGCAATGACGATAAGCATGTTAGAATAACTCCATACTGTTTATAGTATTTTATTGTAAAAAGAATTGAAAAATAAAACATGCAGTAAAGATTTAAATTTTGGTCTGGCTACACAAGACAAAAATTTTGTCCAGACAGCATTGCAGAATTGTCTATGTTGGTGAAAGCAATCCAAAGACTGATTGCTGTTCTTCCCAACAGCTGTGTTTGGTTACTGTGTTGATATATTCTCTCCCCATTTGCAAGCAACAAGTTTAGATTACTGTATTTTTCGGAGTATAAGATGCACCTTTCCACTCCCTAAAAGAGGGTGGAAATGTTGGTGCGTCTTATACAGAGAATACAGCCATTTTTGGCCTCCCAAAGCCCTGCCCCCGCATCCCATTTTTGCAAAAATTGGCCCGTTTTTCAAAAAACAGGGTGCATAGAGGGTTTGGAAGGCCTGCAGAGTGGTCCTGGGGGCTGGGGAAAGTCAAAAATGCCATTTTGGCGAAAAACGGGCAAAAAACAGGCCGTTTTTTGCAAAAAAAAGGGGGCGTTTTTGCCTTCCCCCAGCCCTCAGAAGCATTCTGTAGGCCTAAGCCCTCTGCATGCCCCGTTTTTTTGCAAATAGGGGTGAAAAATGGGCTCATTTTTGTGAAAACCGGGGCACACAGAGGGTTTGGGAGGCCTGTAGAGTGTTCCTGGGGGCCGAGGACAAAAACTTTTTTTTCTTACTTAACTCTTCGAAATCTTGGTGCATCTTATACACCGGTGCATCTTATAGTCCAAAAAAATATGGTAAGTACTGAGTGGCTGCAGAAGTAAAACTAGGTAACCAAAACTGATTCAATAAATCTTATTACAAACATACATTGAACGCCAGAAAAGATAATGCTTTAGGGAACCTTATATAATTGTTACTCCAATTCCTGGACTGGTTTTTTTAGAAGCCCCTTTAATGACTCAAAGCTAAGTGACAGATATTGTCGATAATAGTGACGTTTTATCTTTAGGGAAACTGATATCCTGATACATCATGGCTGTTGGCTTTTATTCCTTCAAATCAAAACCCTATTCCTTCGTTTTGCTTAATGTGAATTTCTTCAAAATCCCTGGTTAAGTCAGAATTCAATATTTAAAAAACAGTGAGAACCACAAGAAATTAGTAATTCACATCATGCTGCAACTTACAGAATCTTCTGGAGGTCTTTGAATCTTTCCCCAGTCTACTGATGGTCCTTTTTCTTGTAAGAATCTGTGAAAGAGCTTTCGAAATCCTTCCAGGTCCTTTTGAGTGTGCTGGAAAAGGCAATTGAAGCAGATTTTTTTTAACTTCTACTAAGCCTTATACAAAACAGAGATACAAAATTATTGTAAAATGTGAGGCAACAGAAACAGAGCCATTTCTCTTTTATTTTTGAGAGGAAAAATTGGAATTGTTGCATAAAATTAATATATATCAATATTTATTTTAGTGCACTGTTGTATATGGTATACTGCGTAACGTATACACCATAATTTACTTGATTTGGTCAGAGAAATATATTTATTGTTTATTAAATTTATATGCTAACTATCTCACTATCTGGAGTGAGTAAAGCTGAAAAGTGTAGTTTATTCAGGCAATAATTATAAATTTCTTGTTTAGCAACCACAAGTGGATCTGTCAACTTGATCATTAAGCGAACCAATCACTAAGTGAAACTATGACTCTAGTTATGATCTTACTCTAGCTTTGCTTTACAAATCTGTGAAAGCTGTAAAATGCAGTCATAAGGTTACTTTTTTAATCACTGCTATAACTGCAAACAAAACAGAGAAAAGGAATTATCAAAGATATATTAGTGCAAAGAAATCAATGTGTTAGAATTCTATGCTTCACTGCCTCAAACAATAAAGAAGGCAGTACTTTTTTAAAAACTAAGAAAAAGGAAGGCATCCAAGGCTCAAAATATACTTTTGCATATGTATGCATGCATATATGTAATCAGCTTTTTTTCTGAACTGGAATACAATATCACCATTATCAGCAGTTTCTATTTCTATGTCTTTTGTTTTCATCATTTGCAAGTATTATTGGAAACTGAAGATATCACTGTAATGAGGAAAACTATCCTTTCTTATGCTAATTTATTTCTTTGTTAGATATTAATATTTTCAAATATGTAACAATTATTTGCATACCTAAACTATTTGTATACCATTTAAAAAAAAATAAAAATATTGTTTCCTCTTTTTTCTATTTCTCCCTCCCTTGCTATGCAAGACAAAGTGAATGCACAAGAATTTTCTTACCAACAGTTATTGCACTAACCATCATAACTTTTTAGCATTTCACACATGCACATGCTAAACGTTTATGATATGCACGTATACACACACTTTAAAATTCACCTGGTATAACTTTATTTATAAATAGTTTTTATATATCTATTACTTCTTGCCCCTCTACCGTATTGCTAGAGTTGTCATGCTTACCAACTGCTTAGGATGTGTAATAAATCAAGAAGTGTCAACAAAAGATAACAAAGGTGAGGAAGGCAAAACAGATAAGCACAGAAAGTATAGAAAAAAGCCATATTTTATTATGTATCACCTAATCTATCCCAAAATGGAAAAAATGCATAGAAAACTGCTTTCTAACTTACATTGTTTAATATTATTACATGTAATCCTAAAGGGGACATCATGTTTAAGAACAACAAAGCTCTTGAAGAGGCTGCGCTTAAAATTCCTTTGTTTCTCTGACAAATTCCAGAACATTTGCCTAGATACTGTATTTATCCCATATATATCCCCAAATTCTGAACATTACAAAAACAGGATCTATTCAAGAACATACTGTCATTTTGTTTTAGTCCTAACCTGTACTTCTTTCTGTGGTGCAGTTCCAAGTATTTTATCTAGTTCCATTTTCATAGAATATTCCAGTTCTTGCCTAATAGCTTCCTGGAATGGGGAGGTACCAGCCTGAGACATCGCTTTGCTAAAATCTTAAAAAAGAAAGAGATAATTTTCATAGGCATCATAGAGACAACAGAAAGCTTAACAATCAAATATAATGTTAAACTGTACTGTGCTTAAAAGCAGCATGCATTATATAGATTTATTTTGTACAATATTTTTATAAGATGCAACATATTCTTGCATTTTGCTAGTCAACCAATGGGCCAAATGAGGGTGCATTCCACTTTTGTGCTTGTTATGAGTTAACTAGTCATGGAAAAAAAAAACCCCAAATAATAGCTATTCTTTTTCTAAATCGTCAGGCTGTTCTGGAGTTGAACAGCTGAGCATTACTGATTTGCCAAGCAATACAATCTTCCTTTCCCAAAATTATGTCATACAAAAAAATGTAGAAACTTGGTGATAAGCTCTAGTAATTTTTCTGTATTCCTCAGCTCTCTTCCTTAGTGTTTTCTGATTCAAGGATTCAGTTACTACTAAGCAACATGAAATGAATTGCTGCATATTTCTTATCTGCATTTACAGAACTTTAGTTTTAAGGCACTTATTTTACACATGCAAAAATAACAGAGGAAGTATCCATTATTAGGAGGTTATACTTTTAAGTACAAGATTCTAAATGGGTGGTGGTGGTGAATCTGATAATCCTTCACCATTAAACAGAAAACTAGTCAAAACCAGCTGTCATACAGTACAGAAACAATCCAAAATATCAATAATCATAAATCAGCAGTAGCATTTTCTTTATTTTTTAAAAAAATTGTATGTTAAAAAAACAAAACATAGTGATTTGCTTTTCCTTAATGTACTGTAACAAATCAACTCAGAACTACACTACAAACTTTTAGGTAACTAACCAGTAGTGGATTCTAAATCAGTTTGATACTGGTTCGCGCGCACATAACACTTCTGCGCATGCGAGGAGTGTCCCGGGTGGGTGGAGTCTCCCACTACCGCTACCAGTTCTAAGAACTGGTCCGAACGGGGAACAGCCCGCTGCTGTAACTAACTCTTCATTGTGAAAATAAATAAATAAATAAACCTTCCAGAATATTCAGTTTCAGCCCATTCAGTTGAAGTTATCTGTCTCCCTGTTCACCCTCCAACCAATCTACATGGAAAAATGATTTTCAAATGCAGTTGGTTCTGTCTGGTTAAATGGTTATATAAAAGGAACTGTACAATCCACAATAAATATCCCAATCAAATTCTAAGATAACTCTAAAAACATTGCCAGTCACTGTGGGAATTAAGAAACCATGTCTCATAGCTAACAGGACAACAAGCAAGTATCAACCCTAAAGCTATATAAAATCACAGTAGTTATGTATCATGGGTTATTATTTTACCTATTCAAGTCAGACTGTTGAAACATGAACACATTATAATTCAAAATTTACAAAACTGCTTAGAACACAATACAATATTAAATTAACTGATATTTGTCTGTTGGTTCAAGAATATACATTTTTCAGGACTGTATAACAACATACTTATGTTTTCCAAATCTGGAAAGTTCTCAATGTACACATTACGTTTTCTTTCTTCCTATGCTATTTCTTTTAATGAAGCACTATATTTTGCTTTTCCATTTTTTTTTATAACAGACTGAGTCAGACCGAATCAGCAGATTACTTTAAAATCATTTAAATCATTGATAGCATCAGAAAAAACATGATTATTTTTGCATTAAAACTCTATAAAAACTAGAGAGTTGGATATAAATGTTATTTTAACACACCCAACATTATTTGTAATAAAAAGAAACTCACAAGGAAGTACAGTACATTATTACTCACAGAGAACTGATTTTTTTCTATGTAAAAGTTCTGCTTTTCTTAATTTTAAGACTATTCCAGTTCAGTATAAAAGCATTTCCAGGTTTTTGTGATAATGGCCTAAAGCATTTTTAAGTTATTTGTAAATAGTTTTAACTTGCTTAACAAGGTTCCTTATATTAGAACACATATAATATTTTCCTATTTCCATTCTGTCATACAGCTTGTACTAACCATTTTCCTACTAAAAAATTCAGTTCTCTCTTGCAAGATACCATAATACATTTATTATAACAGAACGGAAGGCTACGGTGCTGAATTTTACTTCTTGAAAACAAGCAGGAATAATGAAAAAAAGCAGAAAACGTTTATGTAATTCAGGATACTATACGGGTACATGTCTGTGTGTGCGTGCATGTGTGTGTATGGGGGTGAGAGACTATATTCCTATTGAAGAGATTTTTCTCTCAATAATCAATTCCCAGTTTGTTTGCATATTGTCTAATTGTGTTATTTTTCTTTTGCTATGTTTTAGACCCAAGCATACACCTAACACAATCAGTATTATACTGATGTTTTGTAATTTTGAGCTGAATCTACTACTTGCACTAGGAAAGAAGAGAAGGGACATTAGAAAAAAAAATCAAAGTAACATGTGTGGACTGCCATTTATTAAAAAAACCTTCAAGCTTAGTATGTGGATAACAGAAAACTAGACACGAATCTATGGATTTTGTATAGATGTGAAGAACAGAGGTTTTCCACTGTATCTGACCAAAGTGAGAATAATTTGTTGCAAGAAGTGGCTGTTACATTATAGCTAAATACTTGATATTTCTGTAAGAAAAGAATGTTAGTCTACGGTATCCAAAAAATTAGGAATCTGATGAGATCTTTTCAGACCAATAAATTTAATTAAAAGACATTAGCTTTCATGACCTGCAGCTTATTTCATCATACTCCAATGCATTTGACGACACTAAAATTTATTAGCCTAAAAAGGAGTGATCAGACTTCTACAATACAATACTAGTATCAACCTGTTGTGGCTTTGTTAAAAAGACTAAAGAATGGTAGTATCTCAAAAGTTCTGTACCTAAAGGTTTATATTAAAAATCCTCTGTTCCTTCACACAATTATAAATTCTTAGGTTTCTTCAACTAACACATATCCAAGTTAAACATTTTTGGAAATTGGTTGATAATGATAATATAGACACCATGGCTTATAGTCAATGGTTCTGCTGAGAAAGAAGTTATACTAATTTGTATGGAAATTCTCAGTCATCCAAGTCATGATTGTCCCAAAGGGGCTTTTTCAAAAGGCAACTGGACTTTTGTTTTTCCTTAAAGATGTTTCGCTTCTCATCCAAGAAGCTTCTTCAGTTCTTACACTAAACTAATGGAGTAGTACTTACACTAATGGACTAAAGTCGTATTTTCCAGTCTTTGAAATCTGCTCCAGAGGTTTGATGGACCATCAAGAGCAGATGAAAAGTTATAAAAAAATACAGAAAGAGCTGATCAAGAAGTACCTTTCACAAAAGCTCCACTCATGTCATGATAGAGGTAGAGCGCCTTGTTATCGAAGTAGCACTTTCATTCAACAAGTAAATCTTCACAAACAAAAGGCACTCTATTAGTTCTCTATATGTAACTCTGTATGTGCCATAGTAAACACTTTAAGTACATCAGCTAGGAATAATAAATGCTATGCAAGATCTCTACCTACAATATTTTGCCACTTAAACCAGATATTAAAACTAATCATAACTGAAACTCTTGAAGCTTAATAATAAATATCAGGGCTGGAATGAGGATTGTTTTCAGATTGCAAAAATATAATTGCTTAATATTTTTTAACTGCACTGAGTGCATGTGTCACATACTAATGAATCATGTTCCTCATTATAAAGATAGATTTCTTCTCCAACATCATGCCTTCAATATTTGTTGGCTCTTAAGATAGCTAGACATGATGGGAGTTGAACAAGTTGAACACCTTTTGCTGCTTCTGGGCTGTGAAAGGCTGACATCTTAGGTTTAAAAGGGTACATTCATTAGGTTTGGAAGCAGGTTTGCTATATTCATACTTGAAAATTGTTAGGGGTAACACCTATAAAGTTTATTATATAAATCTATCCCAATTTAGAAAAGAAACATTTAAATTCAACTGCAGATGTCACAGTGAATATAATTAGTTCTGTTTTGGATAATGAAATGTATTTTAATTTCATTGTAAGTAGAACCAGCTTTCTATCTTAGTAGCTACACAACAGATTTATGCCCCGTCACACAAAAATAACCCTGGAAATTACAACCGCCTGATAAAATGATCTTAGAACGAGATTTGTTTCAACTGTTTGCCTTCCCTACTGCTTTTGCCAACTGCATGTCTCATTTCCAATGTAGCAATAAAACGATGACGCCCTCATTGCCTGATAGGATTAGCAAATGTAGTGATGCAGGCAAGTAAAAAAGTTTGAACAAATGTGGGAAGAAAGACTTGCTTCATCTCAGCTATTGCAAAAGTTAACACTGTACTCAAGAAAATATGTTTTTTTTAAAAATATGTCCTGGTTTTATATCCAGACAATGGAGCTCAGGTACAAACGAACAAGTTAAGAACTCTCCAACCATCCCTACATTTAATAACAAGCTCTTGAGAATAAAACAAAAGGAAAAGAACCATCTTGAAGAACTAAATAAATAATAAAATTGTGAAACACAGAAGGATAAAGATTTCTGTCGCTTTTAGAGATCCCGCATTCAGTCTGCTTTATCTATTTCCAGATCACCAAGGAAAGAACTGGCACAGCTCACACTGCAGCTGAAATTTCTGAAGGTATTTCTAATGGAGTCAACTGGATAGCAGAGCAGTATGGCTCCAATCAAACATTCAAGATATTTTCATGCTTTTAGTGCCAATTTTTATCCTTAATGAAAGGAGGCATTCAATACTGGTACAAAATTGGACAAGAGAGAGTTATGTTACCTTGACTTTTTAGTTAAAACAAAGCAATATGACTCCTTTCTACTGCTTTCAAATACAACTAAATTGTGAACAAAGAAACTACTTATTATAAAACTCTGCCTATATCGAAGTCCATTTTAAACCTTGTTTTCCCACTAAACAAAACTGCACTTTGATAAATGTTGCAGGAGACAAGATTTCTTTTATATTCACACCTGTAAGAGAAGGAAATGAGACAGGCACAGTATATGAAAGTACTACAAGTACTGCAGTACTATGCAAATCAGCCTGGTTTATAGTCCTAGCTTGTTAAAAAAAACACAGCACAGGGTGATACTTCTTACTCTATGGTGATTTTAAGTGGACCTCAAAGGAAGGGTATTGAATTACAATACATGAGATGGGGGTGGATGGGTGGGTGAAGGAAAACAATGGTGAGGCTAGAGAAAGGAAAGCATACACCTAGTTACACTCTAGAATTGTTTGATCAGACTAGGGACAGATAACCCAAAATTGGATTAAATACGTATGCTGGGCTTCAATTATCGAAATCTTTTGCCATGATTCATGCTAATTGGGACAGATGGGAGCTGAAATCTGGTCACATCAAGTTCTGTATCACTGCTGTACATTTTATTCAAATGTATTAAAATTAAATACGGTAAGTAGATAGAAGAATACATCTTGCCATATAAAAAGTACAGAATCTATCTGGGACTGAGGGATACCCAAGGATGACAAAAAGAAGTATGTATCTAGAAGAGATGTAAGGAACATGACAAGGATCATAGCTGTATTTACAGTATATCTCATGGTACAGAATCTGAAACTGGGATCCAGTAAACTACTTTACATATAATTAGGTGGGTAGTACTATCCTTTTCCCTTTTTTTTTACTTAAACAGACAGCATGTGGACTATTGCTCTAGGTCAGAATCCAAGTTCTCTTGGAGAGGTGGGTAGTGTCAACAATATACTCCATTCCATTTTAATTTAATTCCATTTTAAATAGCTTTATTTAATCCATTTTAAATGTATAGTTATAATCTACAGTATGTGGATTTAGAAATTCTACATGTACCTACATAATTTGCTTTAGAAATTTACAAGAAATTATGACTGGTTATGTATTGCTGAAAGATGTTCAATATTATTTCTGTGAAGCACGACCTCTTCAATTCTGCCACTTTCCTGTTAATAATAGAAATACATGGACCACACACTTTCAGACCCACTACCTAAACATTTAAACATCAAACCTGAATGCATTCATCTGGGGGAAAATCCAGCATATCTACTGGCTTTAAGTATTTTAGATTTATCTTTTTATTCAGTGTATATAAAGAAATAAAATTATTTCACATAGACAACACTTTTTAGTTTTAACCTAATTAGAGTGGCCTAGATTTGCTAAGTGATAATGTGATTTTCTGGCAAAGCTTATCTTTGATAACGTGAAAAGCTTAGCAAAAGTATAGAAAGCTGTAGTCTGCTAAATCCCTTTCCAAGACCCCAATTCTTCCTAAAATTGTATGCCAAAATTGGGGGGGGGGGGCAAAAGAAAAGCACCATTTTATTTCACAGTAACAAAATGAAAAAAAGCATTTAAGATATTGCATATGTTTAAGTGCATTAAAAAGAAAAAGAAAATCTACTGACCTTCCACTAAAAATGCCAGATAGTACAGAAAAGTGCCTTGTTAATATTCTGGCTACAAAAGTTTAAGCTTATATTAGCAATTACTAATACTTAATCTCTGTTTACAACAACATAATCTATGAGTGTAGGAGAAATATAAAAAATAACATCTACAACCAAGACTACCTTTTAAGTGAGGCATGTTGTATTATAAAACAGACATATTTAGAAAACATAATGAAATCAATTTTTATACAAAATGGCCTCCTCCAGTATTGGACTTAAAAAATAGCAACACCAAATGTTAAAATAACATTTATTGGTGGGGGGTGTTTTTGTTTTGCTGTTTAGAGTTCATTAGATCACTTTCAAGGAGTCTATTTTAAGAGTCAGTCATGTCAGTACTGCTCAGTCGTTACAAAGATTTTGGTGAAACAAGCACACTATTCATTTGTTTCCTTGTCACAGCAATGCATCAGTCATCAAGCTAAAATGTTTGCTTGTGGGCAATTTCACAATACAGGGTTTTCAAACCACGTATACAGACATGCACGGTCATAAAATACCTAGGAGAAATGGAGCTTTAATAACCACTTATGTCACCAGTATGTTAATGGAAGGCCAGCTGATAAGCTACTCAGTACAGACCCTTCTTTAATTTACCAGACTGAGGGCAAGCAGCTCCAACTGCCTCAGTCTAGTTTTAGTCTTTTTTTTTAACATTTGGAAAAAGAAAAGGAATCCTACTCACATATTCCCCCTCCCCACGCACACACACATTCTCTCTCTCTCTCTCTCACACACACACACACACACACACACAGAGGTAGAGACTGGCAGTGCTTTGCTATCACCTAAGCAACCCTCAAAACAAGAGAATTGCTGACTTAATCCAACTGATACCCCTTTTAAACAGCCTCTGATCATTACCACCCTACCTCAGTAGCTGCCTGTGAGCCACAGCACAGCTCTTTAAACACACACACACATCATGCAGCTTCTGGCACTACAGAACTTAACATACTTACACTTACCTTTTGCAAATGATGACATTTTGTATCTTTATGAAAATAAATACTCTTCTTGTATAAATATAGAAAAATTAAGACACTACCTCCTTCAGAATATGCCAGAAAAGCTCAGAAAAATAAGAGCTTTCTTTTCTTTTAAGTGACTTCTCTCCTGATGTAGCAAATACTTCACTCAGTTATTCAAAATTTACATACCGTCAACAGAATACTCTTGTAGAAAAAAAAATAGAAGTCCTAATCATAATCGTTTTAGCCACCCACCCCGTCAAAAAATGATTTGCATCAGGATTTTATCCCCGATTGTTCCCTGCTCTCTTCCTATACCTATCTTCAGAAATAAATGACTCAGAGAAACTGTCTTCAAGGTAAAAATCTAAAGATTTAAATTTCATCAATGAAAGAGGAGGGTCAAAAACTCTGCCTCACCACCACCCTTTTCTCCTCCCCCTTCTCCACCACAGAAACGCCTGGCTGCTGCAGAGATGAGTGGCTCACATCATCCCCCCCCCCTCCACCCGGCTCCTCCTTTCCTGGGAATTGACTGGTTTCCTTTAAAAGGCAGGATTCTTCAGGACCACCTACAATAAATACTGCTCCTGCTTTCTCTCCCTCTCCCAGAGCTGCGGGCTGCTTTCCTCAAGCCATCGTTTTCTATATGAAAAGAGGCTCCTTTGATTTTACAACTTCAGTTCTCATCCCCAACTGGGAGGGAGGGGTCAGACTTGGACCCCCCCCCCTTTCTTCCTTCTTGCTCTTAGCTTTAAAGAAATGTTGGAATTTGTTCTGTGAGCTATACTGGCAATTTCTACATTTGAAATATAAATCAGTGAGAAACTGGCTCATTTTTGTGTTTTGTTCTTCTCTTTTCTGCCATGCTTCAGCTGCTTTTGCATGTTAGGGCTGCAATGCTATTCCTCACCATTGCTTCCTTGGATTTAGTGGGTGTAATTTCTGATAGATAAGCTTAACAATGTGCTGTGCAAAACCCAGCTAAGATCATCTGAATTTGTAAAAAACATTTAAGTGTTTATTTTGTTGTAGTGCTTAAGGATTTCTTTCAAAGTTTTCAAAGAGATAGTCACTGTAGCAGACAGATCTGGAGCACTCTACAGAATTCTCACTTTTATTATAAGCTTTTATGGCTCAAATGTATTTTTATTTGATTGATCCACAAAATGCACAATATTGTATATTAGTCTAAAAAGTATATCAAATCCATAATTTTATTTCAAGAAGTAACATCAGAAAACTTAAAATGTTTTCAATCTGATGGCCAATAACTGACACTGCGGGAACATGTTTATAAATGATCTTGCAAAATGACAGAGTATTACAAAATAGCCGCTGTACAGAACGTAAGCATTTACTGGATAGTTTTCTTCTATCCCCACTCAGCTTTGGGGGGCAGATAACATACTTATAAACAATGAACTGTAGCCACCAATCAAATTCATGGGTTTTGTCTGGGCTGATAATTAGTGCTTTGCGGCATAACAGTTTTCTTTTTTGGTCTTTTTTAAAATTTCAAAAAAAATTAAAAATATCAAGGGCTTTGGAAAAATAAGTAAATAGGTAAAAATTAGAGGGACAGAAGAAAAGATGCACTTTGAAAGACAATTCTACAGGAATGGAATGAGAGCAAATCATAAGGGATCACTTGGGAAAATCTATGGAGCTGCATATTGATTTTCTCCATGGCCTACAGTTCCTGTGGGATCTATAAAATAGACCCATAAAATCAACACACAAGTGGATTACTGGGATAAAAGTAAAAATATTAGCTTCCACAATATAAAAGTTTAATTTTATTTTTTCAATGTAGGCACTACCAGACTCCAGACTGTGTGATTCACCCCACAGAAATAACAGTCCAATGTTCCCGTAATTATTATTTCACAATTTTTTATGAATACATAATAAACAGTTCATTTTCAATGTTATAACAAAAGGAAATATCCATGTAACACTAATTTTGCAGGATCTACTTATACCCTGCAAAGTCAACCCTATTGGGGTGGGTGGGTTGAGAGACATATAGAACCATGAACTACCAGAGTATAAGAGACACCTTTTTCTCCCCTAAAAGGTGGAAACGAAGGTATGTCTTATACACTGAATACAGCCATTTTTGGCCTCCTGAAGCCTGGCCCTTTATCCCATTTTTGTGAAAAATGGGCCCGT
>JANHGD010003840.1:12876-28910 GCA_027560375.1 Imantodes cenchoa | reverse complement strand
TCCCTCCCTCCCTCCCGCCCCCTCTTTTAAATTCAGTGCCTGGTTTCTTCTAAGTTAGTCATAGTAATAGATAAAATTGTAATGTTTTGTGTATTACTTAGAATATGTCAAGAAGACATGGTTTTAATCCAAAAAGTTAATTCCAAACTATTTGCAAGAGATTTGTTGTGAAAATCCCTCCACTTCTGCGTTGCCGTTTTGTATGATGTATTTGTCTGCACCACCCTAATACAGCTGGCTTTTAGTCATGGAAAAATAATGGATTAGTTTACTAAAAATGAAATGATGGTCATGGATTTACATGCTCATGTACATGTAGGCTATCTCAGTGTTTCTCAGCCTTGGCGGCTTTAAGATGGGTGGACTTCAACTCCCAGACTGGGGAATTCTGGGAGTTGCAATCCACCTATCTTAAAATCGCCATGGTTGAGAAAAACTGGGCTGTCTTAAAACAAGAACAGCTACTTGTGAGATCAAGTGAATTGCTTGAATATTCCACTTGGGTCAGGTTTTCTCAGAGTCATGAGCAAATTTGAGGGGTGGGTTTGGGGCATGTCAGTTTAGTTTTGCTTAGATCAGGGTGGCCTTCCCTGAACTGTTGATGCTGGTCAATGCTGTGTCTGAGATCTTGGTGCCAAGCTCTCTTGAAACAGCCTTCACACTTGCAGGAATGGCTCTAATGCCAACTCACTTCTGTATACTGTCCAAGATGATCTAGCCAGGATTGTCATTTTCTAGTCTCTTCTGGGACTATTTCACCCTTGGTGGTGAAGCTGAACCTTTGTACCCACTGCAGGCAGCCTGCCATACTGACATCCCTCTGCAAGGTGTGTTCCCCCTCCCCCAAGATGTGAGCAAAGCATAATTGGGACTACTTTAGTGTCCCTTGATTCTGATTGAAAATTAGCTGACCCTACATCAGGCTTGGGAAAAGATCCCAGTCTGAAATTTAGAGGATGGCCAAAAATGCTCTCTCTTATAAGGGAAGTTTCCAAGTTCTGGGGCAAAGAGTTAAAGGAGAAGGTGATCAGTTGATGTATCAGGGGAACCAAAGTCTTTGGGGTGGCATGCTCATTTTCTCAGTGGGCACATGGGCAGACCCATGTTGCTTGTGGTGCAGATGGATTATAGCAAACCACCTGGGAATGAACTGGTGGCAGTAAATACCAGACTGGCAATTTTGCCTCTTGCCTATCAAACGTATGCTGGGCAAAGCTGTTGTCAGTGTGTGACCTCTACTCTGGCAGGCAACTTTCCTGAGATGGGCTCCCTGGAATGGGCCCCTCTTGCCCACTCCACCTGTTTCAGGATATAGCTGATGGGAATTGGGACAGAAGGAGGCTGACGCTGCTCTGAACCTGCCAGTTCAATTTCTACAGTATTGTGCTAATCAACGCCCCCCTCCCCCCAGCCTACTTCACTTCCCTTTCACCCTCACCATTCCAAACAGATGGAAGCTCCTCCAGACTGCAGCAGGATTGGAACCTAAGATGGTCTCCGCATTGGGCAGTTCCCCCGTTGTTTTGTGCAACTGTTGGGGCTAGGGAAACAGAATCAAGCAGATAGAAACTGCAAAGAAGAGAAAGAGCATTTGGGCTAACTGGAGTAGATGCACAAGCTCAGGGCAAGATACCTCCTGGGGTGAAGCCCAGGAAGAGCCATATTTGAAAAAGAAGGTCAAATTGGGTAGTACCGCCTCAGTTTAGGCACCTTGGGGTGTGTTTGAGAATGGGGATCCCACAGGACCCATTGTTGCAAGTAACGTTTGACAGTGCTGCAACTTCGGATATATAAACCTGGCTTGTTTGCATGTTTGGATCACTGCTGGGCCATACTTTGACTCTGTCTGGAGATGTTGGTAAAAGTGGGACTTCTGTTAGGATGCAGATCAAAAGTTTTATTTAGGAGAGGAAACATCAATTATTGTTTTAGGGATGCTGGGCATTACAGTTTGAGAACCCCAGTTTGAGAACCTTTGCCACCGGCAAAGAAACAAGTGTTAAAATTAGTTGGTGCAGAGGAGATCTGGCAAGCTGTCCAACACACCATAATGCTGGCCTCTGCCAGAACCAGACTGCACTTAACTCTATCCCACACCCAAATTCTAATCACGTGACTTCTTTCCTCCTTAGGTCTTTTGGAAATCAGATTACAAAGTGATGATAGCATATGCTATCACGGTTCATTATATGTTATATTTGCTATATTTAGGCTGCATTAATCCAGACAAACACTAGATGATAATGAGGAGATACAAAAAACTAAGTCTTTACGTTCAGTGAGAGCTTAGGGACCTGTGCTTGACATGGGAAAAATGTGTGCATACAACACACATGTACTAAAGTATAAGCATAGAGACACAATTACCACATTAATTCCACAAGGAAAGTTCTTATCAGGTGATACTACCTCTCTTACTCTCCATTGTGGCCTCTTTGCTTTGGTAAATGGAAGTCCAGAGCTTTGGTAAATGGAAACTATGGATCCTCAGAGTAAAAAAAATAACCCGAGGATAAGATAATAAAATGCCTGACAAAAGAATGTCAACAACTGAAGCTTTTTCCATTACTGTTTTTCCATGGAAAAGGCTCAGCACTGACTTTCTCCCTAACCCCTTGCCTGTTACAATATCAGATCCCACCTTGCCTAAAGGGTGCAACAAACACAGGTTTTCACACCATAAACTGTTGTGATTACTCTCTCAAGTTTCATCAACTCAGACTAGTATTCTAGGAAGGAAATTCTTTATGGAAGAGAAAGAGGATTGGGATTCAGAAAAGATTTAAGATGTACAGGAACCTATTGCTTGAATACATATTAAATATTACATGCTTTATTTTAAAAGCAGTATATGCTGAACACATTTTTAGCGCTCCCTCCTTCCCTTCCAAAAAGGAGACTTTGACCTCAAGAGTTTGGCTATTTTCCATCTTCCTACTAGAGTTAATATTATTGCTCACTGACTGTTTTTCCCTAAAAAAACAGATGTTTCATTACCAGGCTAGGTAATATTATCAGTACTTTTCCCTGCCTCTCCTGGTGAGCAGATGTTATTCTTTGGTAATTCCTGTTTACGATATCATTAGGAAATATACTTTTCCAAAAGGCAACTGGAATTTCACAGGGGTTTTTTCCTTGAAAATGTTTCATTTATCATCCAAGAATTGAAGAAGCTTCTTGGATGAGAAGTAAAGCATTTTCAAAGAAAAAAACCAGGAAAGCCACTTACATTTTGGAAAAGCACCTTTGAGACAAGGTAGGATTACTTTTTCACAACTTTTCCATTCTTAGGACTGCGTTGTCTTTCATTTTCCTTTTGTTATTGCTTCATTCCTTCTTCAATGTCATCCACATTCTTCTACAAGAAAATTATACTGCTCAGTTGAAATCTGTGGGGCATTTCCCAATTTTGGTAAACTGAATTGTCTCCAATGTTTCTCATAATTCCAAATACACTTCCAAGATGTTGCACAATCCTGCAATAATGGTTGAATGTCAATTTTCCTAAAAAATAAAATATCCTTTTGCTTTTTATCTGTCATGCCATCAAGCATACATAAATGCTTAAAAACAGAAATTTTAAATTAATGGGACTAGAATCTACATGAATGTAGAATCCTACATTCAATATTTCAGAAATCATATTTAGTTATTTCTCTTATTTGAAATGTGCTCATTAACCTGAAAACTGGTTGAAAACTTATCATTCCCCAAAGGAGTAAAAGGAAAAAAAAAGTTCCTACTGGCTTGGCAGCTAAAATATCCATCACCTCAAATGAAAGGTTAGACTGTATGCGTGTACATCTAATTCCTTGTAGCTCTCTTTCCAGAAGCGTGTTGAAAGAGTGTTCCAGAACAATAACTTGAGAGAAGACATTAATGGAAAGGAACATGTCCATCAGATGTTGCTCAAAATCTGCATCAGTATGGCCAACAGTGAAGGGATTTAGAGGAACCTCTGATGGGTCGTAATAGTTAATAGTTGAAAGGTCAAAGGTTCACCATCCTGATGCAAGTTTGCATGCTTATATATTGCCTCTGTGGGAGACTGAGAGTTCTAGTCCCAACTTAGGGAAGGAAGCTAACTGGATAACTTGGAGCCCAGTCATTCTTTCTCAACCTAACTTAGAAGATTGTTGCTGTGGGGAAAAGACAAGAATGAAGGCGTATCAGGTATATTCATTGTCTTGAATTATTTACAAAAATACTGTATTAAAAATAAAGGTTTGCCCTGTTCAATTGTTTCCAACTCTAGGGGGCGTACTCATCTCAGTTTCTTAGCCGAGGGAGTCATCTTTGTTTGAAGACACTTCTGTAGTTATGGGGCCAGCATGACAATACGCCAAGGCTCACAGGACGCTGTTACCTTTCCATCAAAGTGGTATTTATTTATCTACTTGCATTTGCATGCTTTCGAACTGCTAGGTGGGCAGGACCTGTGGCAAATAACGGGAGCTCAGTCCATTGCATGATGCTTGATCTTGAACCCAGGTTGTCAGCTTTCCAAATGACAATTTCAGCATCTTTAACCACTGAGCCATAGCACCCCTCTAAAACAAAGGCAGGAATTAAATAAAACGAAGACTTTACAAAGAATGAAATTGTGGAAAATGAGGCCTTCTAGAAATATATTTTTTTTTAAAAAATACCACTGTAATTGAGATAAACTATGAGCCTTTTTATTGCTTAGCTTTTTTTCATACTTGAATCTAAAATGCATAAAGATAACATATGAAATTGTATCTTATCTTCTTTAAAATTGTTGTCTTCCACTTTTAAGTTCTTACTGGTTTTTCCCTTTCTTTTAGCTCCATCTGCAGGTTTAGTTATGAATTATCTATTTAAAGCATTAAGAATTACCATGATTACTAATTAATCATATTGCTTACATTTCACTTAATCGAAAATTAAATGGTTTAATGCCAACAAGCTCATATTGCCCTCCAAAGAACTTTTTCCAAGTACTAAACATTGAAGTTACTGTATAGTTGTTTTAGAATTGCAAAGTTAACGTGCCTAATCAGTTGATTACTAAAGCTTCAGTTACATTTTAAAGATACCAGAAGAGAATTGTTTTTCCTCAATGATTAGCAACAGGTCTGTTTAGTTTGAAGGATGGCAAAAGGCACCCAATGAAAATGTTAAGCTGGGTAGAGGATAAAAAAATATATGATAATAGAGTGGAAGATGAAATGAATAGGATGTAGAAACTCATGAAAAGACTACAATGAAAACAGTGTGTCTGTTTTCCAATATTTAAATGTCACACTAAAAGCTATACTGAAAAATGCCCTGATGAATAAACAGGAAGTATTTCAATATAAATCAAATGAAGGAATTAGATAACCACTTAGCTAACTTATTGAAGAAAGTCCAACAGAAGAAAAAATCTGAACCCAAATTAAAAAAAAATAGACATGATCAGAAAATAAATGTGACTGGTGTATTATGATAAGCTAAGGTTTGCTTACCCATACTTTAATAAATTACAGCTGGTTAGGTTCATAACACATGCTAAGATATAAATCAATTTAGAAGCCACAAGTGCTGGGCTTCAGCATCAAACAAAGCCATAATGTGGTTTAGTTTTGGCTTAGCATGATATCTGAACTCAGCTTTTTACATTATTCTAAATGTAAAAGAGGAGAAAAATCAGAAACTGGAGTGACTGGAATTCTAAACAACAGTCCTTATTGCAGGAACAATGTGTTGTAGCATGGTTCATCTACACCTCTAAATATGAGATAAGATGGTAGATTGTGGATGGTTATATCCATGTCTCAATATTCTAGCCAGCCAATAGAGAACAAGCTGTTCATTGTCTGGAATGGTTCACTACCTGCCTCACCTAAGCTATTTTTAAGCATACCCAAGGACTCTGACCACGGAAATTAATGGTTAAAACCCAGAGTTTAAGGCAGCAAATGAGGCAAAGCAAGAGAGGGAGGAGAAGTGTGGATTAGGATGTAGAGCAAATCAGAACAAGAAACGCCAGAAACTTGGCACATTTCCCCATTCTTTGTGAACAAAGTCTAAGTGTCACCAGTGCAAGGATAACCCACCATTAGAGCTTCAGTCCAAAGCAACTTAATAAAACCCTTTGGGGTTATATTGCAAAAATGTTGCTTCAAGGTATAGCGATGCTGTTAAGTCACTTCCAAATTCTATTTTATTTTACAACATAATGATTTTCTGAAGACTGCATTTTATGTATTTTGATCACAGCAAACCAAACAGGACAGTGCCACAATACATGAGGAGTGCATACTCAACATTTAATGTAATTCTACAAGATTTGTGGAGAGAGATTTGGTGATCAATACACAGCACATTCATGATACTCAGTAAACTATTTCTATTTTGGGTTTTTTGGAGTAGAAATACATTTTCTTGCTTCCTTCCATAAAGACTATTAGCGAGTACTTTTATTAACCTAACGCTAAAATCCATATCATAAAAGTCATCCTCGCACTATACATGGTTTTGCCATTAACCTACAGTGAAAGACTGCTGTTACAACAAACAAATTCTATTTGCGATCACAAGTGCCAAATATAGGTATATGCACGATGCAACACAGGAAACAAATAAAGTATTGGGAGGATTTGGTCAAGTGTGCAAACTGTATCTGAAACTATATCATTACTCAGCAAGAGGGACCAAAAAAATATATCATGTAATGAAGAAATTGACACAAAGGAAGAAAAGCTGTTTCAGGAGTAGCATCTGATGTTGCATTTAGAGACGACTTTTAGACTCCTCCGTATTTAAGCCATCTCTCACATTCTGATGCTCGTTTAGTCATGCACTAGATAGAAACTCCACCGCAGTTTCCTTTTCATCCACTAGCTCCTTAGCAGTCAAATCCATCTTCTCACGGGAGAAGTCATTAATAGGAAGGCCTTCAACAAACTTCCATGTTTTATCCTGTGAAGATGTTGGTAAGATTAAAATCTTTAACATTCTCTGAAAAACTCTATACCACTATATGGCAGCAAAGTATTTTGCTATTATTTTGCTGATTGCCTGGATTTTTACACATGCTATGCCTATTTGTAGACACTGGGTTACCATAGATTGAATACATTAAACTGTTTTTAGAAAGAAAGATTTTTAGATTATTTAACTACACTCTCCTCACCAAATCAGAATTAAAAAAATTTTCAGAGCAAATGCATGTGTTTATAAGAAAAGGATGAAATATTGTACTAACTGCATCTGTTATTTCAAAATACATGTTTACATTTACATTTGTCAAATGTGTATCAAATCAATAATTTTTGAAATAACTATTCAAACACTGCAAGTCTATGGTATCTTTAAATGCAAACGTTCACATTAACTTAACACTGTGGACCAACATTTAGGAATCTTTTTTACCTAATACACATTTATAGGCATTGATATTTAGCCAAAATATTGGAGAATTCAAGCTATGAGTTCTGCTTACTGAGCAAGAAGTATGCTAGAAACTGTCACATTATAAAAAGTAAATATGGACTTTTATTTAGATATAAAAGTGAATATATATACTTCTTACACACCTTTGATAATACAACAGGAAATGAATAGATCAAATCATCAGGGACACCATATGAGTTCCCATCAGAAATAACACCCATCGAAACAAATTCACCCTATAAAAGCAAATCAAAAATAATTAATGTGATACATTTCTACCAGTGCAATAATTCATGCTACAATGCTTTGTATAAAAATACAAAATGTGTCTTATAGCATTTCATTACATTCTTAACAGTATACCAAAAGGCCAAATTAGTATCTTTATTCTCTTTACACTTATTAAATTACATCCGACCCCTACAAAAAAATTCAAGACGTGTGTATCTCAATCAACCAGAGATCACATGCCCAATAAAACCTGAGCTAATTATTATGTTTTGAAGAGTTCTTGTCTAAGCCCAAATGCTTATAGGCAATGCTTACCTCTGGAGTGCCGAACCAGATGTCTCTCACATGATCACAGATAGCTTTGGCTGCAGACATTGCACTTGATAGTTTCCGGGCCTTAATAACAGCTGCCCCCCGTTGCTGAACAGTCTGAAGTATTAAAAAGTAGAACACAGGATTACTTGCATGTACTGTGGTTAGTCCTCAATGATTTATAGAGAATCCTAGACCAAGAAGTTTGCTGCACTAATTAGTTAAGGGTATTATTCCAATGTCTTGAACTCTAGAATTACACGGCAAGGAAACTATACTAAGATTGAACATATTACACATATTATTGCTGAGTAAAAGAGAAAGAGAGGGCATCTTAACATCATGAAGCTTTTATCTGGAACTTGTGAGGAGATAACAGCTTGGAGGCAATTCAGGTAACACAAAGTTTTAATGAAGAGACACACATAGGATAGTTTGAATTTTATAAATAATTTGAGCTACCATCCATATTCGCAAATAAGTTGCATCCTTATAAAAGAGGGATTTCATAGTAAAATAAAATTAAGGATATTAGAAACCATACCAACATTTTTATATAGACTAACAAATTGATTTTGTTTTTGTCCATGACACAGAGATACATGATTTTAATTGCTGCTCTTTGAAATAAGCAGTGACATATCCATTCCCAAGATATGGCCACACAGGCTATATATTTTCAAAGTGAAAACAGAAGTACAAAAGTTTAAAACCATTACTTACTGTAATGAAGCCACCTTTCAGCCAGTTATCATCTTTCACAGCTTCATAAGCTCCAGTATATTTCCCTTGTATTTTCACTTTGGCATGGTTAACATCTGGATATTGAGTAGAAGAGTGATTTCCCCAGATGATGCAATTCTTGACATCCTTAGCAGTCACACCAACTTTCAGAGCAATCTAGTTGAAGTTAGGGAGAAGAAACTGCTCATGTCATTTTGACAATTTCAAGTTATGTTTCAGTTAAATGCTCTGCTTTCAGAAAAAGCTCTTCATCTATACACTAACTGCCAGGTGGAATTTTTAAAAAATCATGCCTACCTGAGATTTAGCTCTGTTGTGATCGAGACGAGTTAAACAACTGAAATTATCTTTTGGTATGGTTGGAGCAGATTTTGAAGCAATTAGGCAATTAGTATTTGCTGGATTACCTACTACAATAACCTGATAGAGAAAAGAAAAGTCAGACTTAATTACAGTCCGGCTAATGAACAATAGGAAGAGTAAAATATACCAAACTCTATAATATTGCTCCCTGGAGAAAATGCTATTTCATTCAATATTGTTTTTTAATGTCCCCAGGTCCCACTATTGGCCTAACATTATTTGTAATTCTTTCACATCATGAGGACTTGGAGAATACATTGATGTAAGCATGAATACTGATTTTGTAAACCAACTAGATCTGGTTGAGGGAGTCAGGCAGTAAACTGTGTCACATATAGTCACCTTAACTGTCTTCTTTGCATACTTATCCAATGCTGCTCCTTGGGACTTAAAAATTTTCACATTTGCCTTGAGCAGATCTTTCCGTTCCATGCCTTCTTTTCTTGGCATTGAACCAACCAGAATGGCTACATCAAGGTTTTTGAACGCAACATCTTCTTTGTCGGTTGCAATTACCTCTACAAGCAGAGAAAGAGATCAACAATCCCATCTAAAAGATGAGTTCATGGCTCTATTGTGAAGAAAAATCAGTGAGCTATTTACTGATAGCTGAACACAGTTCCAGTTGAAATTTCATTGTGAATCAGAACTTCTGTAATGGTTTTCAGATGCTAGCTTATCAAAATAAAGATTAATGCTTCAATCTGTGAAAATGCAGAATTTATATCTAATGAAATGTAACTTCATGGCTCTCATTGATACTTGTTTTCTTATGGTCATCAAAATAAAGCTTAGATACAAATAGATCTTGGAAAACAAACAATAAATAGGTCATTACCACTGAAATTATTTGTGAAAGTAAAATCAGCATAAGACAGTTGATTTTTAATTATATGTAACATCCATAAAATAAAATCTATTTAATAATTCCACTTTAAAATGTTATTTTTTATTACAATTAGTCCTTGACTTAGGACAACTGGAATCAGAATCTTGGTTGTTGAATGAAGCAATCCTTAAGCAAGCTATTATATGACCACTTCACTGAACAGCCATAATCCTGGCTTTCCTGGTAGTGCTTGTTGTTGGTTGTTGTTGGCACTGCTTAACTGGTTGTTAAGCAGTTAAAGTCCCAAATAAAGGATGTGGAGGTGAGAGCCCCATCATAGGCTGTGGTATGATCTTTGGGTAGTGATGGTCCTGCAGTGCAGCATACAGCTCCATTGATCAGGAGGCCTCTACCTGATCCCCACCTGGTCCAGGAAGCTTCGGCCCATTCCCTACCTTGCCAGGCCTGGGAGGCCTCTGCCCACTCCCTCTCCAACAAGCACCAGCAAAGCACCCCACTTACCTTTGCTGTTTTTCCTCAAATGCTGACAGGTATGCTCAATCTGTTAGGCATGGCTTTCTTACCAAGTCCACCTCATGCCATTCTCCAACCAGGCTTCATTCTCAGTACTTCATCTTTCTCCAAATTGAACAATTTGGAAAAGGACTGTTCTGAAGGACTGTAAAAGTGGCTCCATTTTTGTGGTCTTTTGCCTGTCTCCAAATTGACAATTTGGCGACTTCCAAAGCACTTCAAGAATGGAACCCACTTAGGGAATGGCATGAGGCAGTCTCAGCAAGAACATTGCATATCGTTAAGTAACTAGAGAAAAATATCAAAGTTAAATGAAGTAATTTGCACACACTGGAAAGGCAAAGAGTGGGCCAATGCCTCCCAGGTTTCCCAGGATGGGGAAGGGAGCGGGTTGAAGCCTCTTCAGGTGGGGAGTAGGCCAAGGCCTCCCTGGCAGTTTTGCATACTGGTGGACCAAGTGTTGAGGAGGAGAGGAGGAGAGATAGGTGGGGTTAGTTCCAGCACCTCCTGCAGTTGTAAATTTGGGTGGACTACCAAATTTTGATTGTGTGCCTCCGGGGACACTGCAACGGCTGTAACTTTGCGCAGCGCTTATAATTCCTTTTGTTTAGCTCTGTTGGAATTTTACACAATAATTGAATAAATAATCATAAGTTAAGGACTACGTGTATTACAAATGAAACGCCCCAGCACACTTGAAGTATTGTTTGTTTAAACCTGGAAATTCATTTCCTTTACAAGCTGATATTACTTCAGTTCACAAAATGACAGCAAGGTACTTATTTCCATAAACAAGGTTGTGAAACTGGCAGTGTATCTTGTGTTCAGAGTGTCTAGCTCATCCAACCTAAACATTTGTGTAAGACTAATTCTGATTTTCTGTCACCTCTTAAAAGAGGAAGAGCACAGTCTTGCAATTCCATAAGTACACCATCCAAAACAGTCATCATGGGAGTGATATCCAACAGCACAAGAATAAGAGGCTGTAAAATAAAAATAGAACAAATCTTTTAGTTCATTTAGAACAAATATTTTGCAAAATTGAATAGATATAAATAGACTGGATTCCTATTATCCTTTCAATTGACCTTGATATTCAAAATACAGGGCAGTAGTGTTATTCCTTCTTTCACAGAGGGTAGCGTCAAGACATCTTGTTCTTGCTGGGACAGTCCTTTAGAAAGTCTAATCCAACCACTTTAAGATAATTTTATTTTTATTTATTTATTTATTTAACAAATTTATATGCTGCCCATCTCACTCTATAGAGAGACTCTGGGTGGCTTACAATTAAATAAAAATATTAACAAGATTAGGTACAAAACTGGAAAATCCAGTCGTGGCTTCCATTCTTATTAGTTCACCAGTCACCTCCAACACACCCACCCCCACTCAGGCCCCCAAGCCAACCAGTAGAGCCTAGTGCATAACGCCCTTCTGGAAGACTGAAAGGGTGGGGGGGCATACCGCATCTTCAAGGGCAAGATGTTAAAAGGGGGTGTGGCCACAAAAGACAACCCTCTCTTCCTATATCCCACCAGCCAAAACTCTTTGGCTTAAGAGGTCCAAAATGTGCCCCATCATTACTGCTGTGTAGGGATATATTACTGTAAAAAAATACTGTTTTTCTTTAAAGCCGTTACCTGTTCAGTGCCAAAAACATCACCCTTTGCGATGCTGTAGAGTAGAGAATACGCAATCTGTCCAGCAGCACCAGTCACTAGGACTCTGATTGGTTCCGACTGGAAAAGAAAGAATATTTGTAGAATCCAATATATAGCTCTGGGAGAAACATTTTCTCTTGCTATTTGCAATATTTTAGTAGCACTGACATTTTTAAAGAACATAAAGCTTTGAAAGAGGATTATGAAAAAAATTGCTATTATAACTAGCAAGTTAAGCGCAGGTGACATTTAAAAGAGAGCTCGTCAGTCTGCCAGGATTCTTTAGCTATCTTCATAGTGAAGGGTTAGTAGATAAATTATAATCTGCCCTGAATGACACAAGCCATTTCTTACCTTCTCAACACTTTGTATTAGCAATAGTGCAATATTCAAATCTTATCTCCAAAATGCATTGGTGCAAGCAGCACTACAAATGCTAGTTGGATAAAATTATAGCTCTTGGCACATCTGCGCAAGAACTGACCTTATGAACCAATGATCATTGCAACAGTATAAGGTGCTGACAATGATGGGACTTATTAACCAGCTGTTGCATTAGCATGGCAGCTCATAGGTGAAAGCTGGTAAGATTGTGAATCTGCAGTACAAGCAACCAGGAACAAAGAGCATGCCCTATATAACATCAATTTATGCAAGATGAATGTACGCAATACATGCAAGATAAATGTAAGTAACAGTTCAGAACTATTAATTTTAGCATACAAATGTATGCTTTGTCCTGTCTGAACGAAGTAGTGATCTGTGCAAGTTACAAAAAATATGATTAATGAACCATTAGCAAAAGCAGTAAAGATTTATGCAACAATTGCTTTATGTTTTTTCTCCCTATAATTTTTACATACCATTCAATCACCGTGGGTAAGAGAGCTGGATATTCAAGTCAGGACATTTCAGAAAGCATTCCTATCATTATAAAGAGTTCCAAGCTACAGCCTATAAGCAAAGGTGTGAGTGCTCTTCTCCTTCAATCAGGGAAATTTAAATGTCACTAATCAAGAAGCAAATGGCATATCCTCAAAGCTAGATGTACAGTGCAATTTATACATCTCTTTCCTGGCTCTAGAAACTTGTTACTTTCTAACCTTCCTGAGACAATAATTCTGACAAGAATTTGGAAATGAAGCATGTGCCTACTTGAAGATCACCTTGAAAGTCATAAGGCAAGTCATTACAGCAATACCATTAGGTCAAATATTGCAGCAGCTGCATAGCAGAACACCATCAAAGGGGAGTCTTGTGATTGGGCAATTTGGCAGCATCCTTCCGCAGCTGTTGTCTGAAGCACCACATCTGAACACTTGTGATAGTGATTTCCAATTGGAAACAATGCTTCTCTTAACAGATGAATTCCTAAAGTACCTCCTCCTCTTCCTAACTTGTTAGGCGTTTGGTGTTCTGTGTATCTATTACTTTTGTATTTCAGAAAGATGTCAGCACCTTGTGAACAGTCCAGAAACATTAAGAGACAGGCAACGTACAGTACAGATTTTCTAAATAAACTGGTATCAGCAAGAGAATACATTTCTTTTCAAGGATTTTTCTCCAGAATGCAGCAGTTATAAATAGCATAACCTTTCTTACTGCCCAGCTTTAAAAGAGCAGACCTGCAACTGAACCCAGAAAATGCGTTCAATGGGATGTAATTAGTCCTTGCAACATGGATCCTGGCTAATTCAGACTCCCTTGCGTTAAAATAGCGCAGTGATCGTTTCCTCTGTTCTGCAACTAATATGCACAGGTGCCATTTAATTTAACTTTTCCTTACTCTCATGTTTCACTGCTTACGCTTCTACTTTAAGTCCACCTCCGCGTCTCCGAAAATTAATCACACTACCGGTAGGTTCTTTTCTTCTAAGAGCAGGATTAATTACCTTCCCCTCCCGCCCATTTTGTAATACGAGCGTTGATCCAGATATTTCACTTTCACCCGAGTCCTATATAAATGGAAGCAATTCCAGCTTCCCCACATTTAAACGGGTTCGTCCACTGAATTACCGTTGCAAAGGAACTCATCTCACTCCTTTGGCCACCACTTTGCTTTTTCCTAGGGAAAGACGCCGCATTCTCAGCTCCCTCCGGCTACAGAGTTACACGCCAGTGATTGTCGTGCCTTCTCTTTTATTGCGATTTGTAAATTAAAATAATCCTACGCTTTATATCTCGCCAAACTATCTGTCCTCTATCCGCGAAAGTGATAATGAAATAGTACTAACCATGATGGGAACAGAAAACGCGATAGGCCTCCTTCCTCGAGGTCACCTCTAAGCGCAGTCTCAGCTCCAGCAAAGAGACCGTGCCTCTCGTTCGGAAGGTAATGAAAGGAGGCGAAGCCACCGCCCCCCCTATTTTCCAACCTCTTGTCACCTGGGAGCTGTAGTTCCAACACTCTAAAGCAAAGCTGATGGAACGCTTGACCAGCTCAAAAGAACTACATTTCCCAGAAGCCACCGGAAGCACTCGTCATCCTGCCTTACATCCAGTGATAAAAGCGAGAGAAGGATAAGATTTGAGCTAATGTTCCACGTAGAAATCACGCGCGTTTCAATAAGGGAATAGGGCTCAAATTGTCGCATACGCAGAAAATATTAAGATATTCTGTTAATTACTTTGTTAGAATTTTGCAGAAAAAAAGTCATAGTTTAAAATAATTACATCTATGTAATATACTATTTAAAAACTAGAAAACGGGGAAAGGCTATTATTGGACTAATTTTTACAAACAATAATAAAAGTAATAAAATTACTATACCGGTATTATATGGTAGTTATTTACTTATTTATTTACACAATTTATAACCATTTCTCATAGTGATTCTGAGTGGCACATAAGGCTAAAAAACAATTTAACAGAAGTCGTAATGTCAGAGGCCACAAACACATTCCAATTCAGAAAGAACAATATTAAGCATTAACTAGTAGAATTCACTCAATAACCGTACAGTTGAAATGCTGGAGGCTTAATATTCAAGCTAAGTGAGTTTCTAAAAGAAAACAGAACAATGAAAAATAACACATTAAACTAACAAGAAAATTATGTAAAATTTGATGTTTTAATCTTGGTCCTTCTGTGCATAAGCAAATGAAACAAGGAATATTTTTTAAAATTTTTATTTTAATTCCATCTTTATTGCTTTATAAATAACTCAAGGTCATGAGCATACATAATAACTTCTTCCTCCTGTTTTCTCCACAACAGCCCTGTGAGGTAGGATGTGGGTACAAGAGAATGACCAATCCATAGTCACTCAGCCAGTTTTCATGCCTATTATAAAGTGGGACTAGAACTCAGTCTCCTGGTTCCTAGGCCAGCATCTACACCATTACACTATCTTGGCTCCCAACTGCAGCAATAATTCTCTCACCATATAATTAAGGCATGAAAGGATGGAGTGTGGATGATCAGTTAGAAGGGCTCTACTGCAGAACTGAGAAGAGTAAATCATTTTTCATCTCAGTACAGATGAGCAAAAAACATCTTTAAAAAAGGAATCATGGCAATTAGCAGGTAGCTGTAGCCACCACTTTGAAACCGAGGGGAAGTAAACTTTCTGCTTTTTCATGTTTTCCCCAATCAGATCTACCTGACCCACCAGACCAGAGAGGCAGGGAATGCTATGGATCCCTTCTCCTAAGGGAGGTCCATTTGGAGAACCAAGAAGAAAGGCCTTCTCTGTTCCTGTGGAACATTGTCCCTGCATAGATAAGTTTGGCAACACTTTGACACTCTTTTGCAAGGCCCTGAAGATGGTTCTGCCAATGGGTGTGGTGACCCCAGAATGATATGAAGCCCACCGAGTGGCTCCTTTGATTGTTGTTGCCAGGAGGATGGGAGGTTATTGCTCTCTCTATTGCTTTGTATTGTTGTAAGGAATATCCTTCTAGGTTCAGTTCCAAGTGGGGAAAAAGACACTGGATTCATGGAAGTTGCTTGGAAA
>JANHGD010003837.1:18278-29018 GCA_027560375.1 Imantodes cenchoa | reverse complement strand
CATTCCAGCCTCCTTGTATCATTTACATCAGCCTGCAGCCCCACAAGGCAACTGTTCTTTCAAAAGCTGGGATTGAGGCAACATGGCCCCTCGGAAGGTAGCTAACTTGTGATCTATTCAGCAAACTGCATGGTCTAGAATGGCACTGGGCTTGTTTCCAGGATGCCCAGCAGGCCCCAAAGTGACTTGTGGCTGCCAGGGAGACAGGAAAATGACAAGCCCGAAGGCCCAGGGCTGCAGGTTAATGACACACGTTGTTGGCCCAGCAACGCATGTTTGGTTCAGCCCCAGAGGGAAGCGAGGGAGGCATCAAAGACAGAAAGCTGCCCCTCGCCTTGTGTCAGCCAACGCCCAGCTAGTTGGGTTGACTGAGCAGACCCTTTTCCAGTTCCAAATTTATCCCCACCTCTCCGAGCCAGCCCTCTGGGTACTTCAGGAACCAGGCTGAGACCTGCCCAGGAATCTGGGTCTTCCAGACCCTTCCCAATGCTGCAGCTCAGATTTTGTAAATACCTTGGCCTGAATTAGTTCCTGCTTGAGCCACAAACCTACACCGGAGTAAATAGGCCCTGGGTGAAGACACAGCAGCTTATTCTTTCACCTGCCTCTGCCCTCTTAAGAGCTCCAGGCTACAAATGGCCCAACAGCAGCTCAGAAGCCATGTATGAGCCATCTTTGGCTTGTCTGCAAACATGCAGTCCAAGAACAAGAAAGAGGACCAGTCTCTTGGCTAACTCTTTCCTTCCCAGGCTGTGGCTTATGGTTCCTTGGGAATTCCTTCCGGCATCAAGTGTGTAAGTTCTGGCTTGCTGTTGGCTCAGCTTCTGCCTCCCTGGCTTTGACATTATACACCATCTCTTGATAACTGGCAGGCCCACAACCACCCCTCTGACTTTTCTGCAACCTGTTCCACCCCAGACCCCGTGCCTGCTCTGCTCACTTACCTTGCTCGCTTGCAGGGAGTCTTGGTGTCTGTCTGAATGCTCTCTGCCTGCAGCACTGGCAGAAAAAAATGTCCCCTTGAGAACCCTCATCTCCGCCCAGGTAGAGATGGAGACAACCAGTCGAGAACACTCAAAGGTGGGGGAGACGAGGCACTTGGCTCCCTGGTGCTCTGGGCAACACGTTCCATGCCTCTGGATCAACTGTGGCTCATCCAAGGTGAGGAGGTAAGCCTGCCTGGCAAATCTTTCTATGATGGCCCTTCCAGTTTGCTGATTTATGTCAATTAGACAGGAAACAGAGAGAGGGACACCTTTTTGGCCCTGCTGTTTCTCAGGAGTGTCTGAGAACTCCATTTGCTACAGGAAATTCTGCCAAAGTTTCCCTCTTTGATTCCAAGGGTGAAGCCCTTCTCTTTCTGAAAGCCAAGAAGCAGCGACGGGCATCCCAGTTTGCATCATGGCTTGATCTGCTCTTTGGGCTGGCAACAGCTGCTTCCTGGCAATCTCACAGAACACATATCCCAGTGAAGACAGTTTTTCAAAGACTAAGATCCAGGACCCACAGAAATGGTGTAAGACTTAGGGGCAGAAAGCAGCCTCTTTTCCTCTCTGATCAACTGTTCTGCTCCAGATCGGCCTGATCTCCTGAGGGATCTTCCCACATACAATGGAACCAATCCTTGCTTACAGCTGCTGCTCCCTGCCCCCACTTAAGGGTATCCTGATAACAGGCTCTGCTAGTCTACTCGAGCTTAGCCAGTGGCTTCTGGAAGAGAAACAAGGGTTTGCCCCATTTCCCAGAAAAGTCTCCACTTTTGTGGCTTGTTTTTGGTTAAGCCTCTGCCTCAGCTTCCTGGGACAATTACAGCAACAAACCCGCCCCAATTAGACTTAATGATCCACTCTTTCTATTCCTAGGGGGCTCAGAGTAGCAGCTCAGGTGTCAACAAAGGAAAAACACTGCTTAGTGGCAGATTGGCGTAGGCTGAACTGATGGTAGCAGGTCCTGGGTAGCCTCCCCAAATTAATACACTGGAAGGGCAGCAGCTTCCTTCCCCCCCACCTCCTAACTTATATGGCATCTGCCAAGAGAATCCTGCTTTTCTACCAGAGAATTTGGGAAAGGATCTACAGGACAGCCTTTCATCAAAACCTCACCAGCTCTTCTCCAACAAGGCTGTCCCGTATGCCAATGCTTGCTTTTCTCTGCTCCCTTGAGCAAATGGAAACGAGGGACTGACTATTCAGAAATAATGGCTGCAAAGAGAAGTGAAGGAAACAGAAGGGCTGGAGGGAGCACCTCAGCTGTGAACACTAGCATGGGACTCCTATGTTTTTACCTAATATAAAGAAACTTTCCTTCCACGTTTCCTGCAGAGGGAAGCTAACTTGGGTTTGAACGGTGTGTGCCTCAAATACTGAGGCTCAAGGATGGGTCATTTAGTGGCAGACATTGGGAGAAAGTTTCCGTCAAACAAGGCTACACCACCAGACCAGATGCTCATTCCTCCTGCCTTTAAAAGTACTTTATTTCTATATATCAGTTCCACATAAAGCAAAGGTCTTACAGAATCCATTCTGTTGACTAGGAGTATCTCTAGAGTGCCTGCCCACAAGGACTCCAGTCACCAAAAGGGAGACAAGGGGAGATGAGTGGGTTTTCTTTGGGGGCAGGGCGGGCGGAGGTGTTTACAGCAGGCCTTGGCGTTTCAGATCTTCATATGTCTTCTTGTTGACCACATTCCCACTGGAGTCTTCATATTCCTCCTGGAATGATAAACAAAGCTTCTGACAGCCAAATACAAAGCCAAATGTCCAACCCAACAAGACACCCTCTCTCTGTGACAGAACACGAACATTTTGACCCATCCGAATTGAAAAGTTTCTGCACCAGGAACCTTCTATTTTCTGCCTGGGCTGAAGGTATAACCTTGGAATACTCATGGATGATGCCCCTGGGCCTGTCCATTTGTGAGGAATAGGGTTTTCCTTTTTCCCCTTTGGTCTAAGACTCGCTTCCTCACCTGCTGGCTGGCATTTTCAGTTTCTGTCCCACCCTATTGCTGCAGCCAACTCTGCTTTTCTGCTGCTGTTCCTCTATACCTACTTTTGACCCATAGTGTAGCTGCCGGCACCATTTTAATGATTTTGTTGCACTTAACTGATCTCTCACAGCCCTCCCCCACAGACATCTCTTCTCACCTCCCTCCCTTTGAATGTTTTGGAGGCAGTTACTTTGCCATTCCATCAGGGTATTTCTCCTCTTGCTCTCCCTACTAAAAATTACACAGTATTAATAGAAAGTTAAGATACCATTCAGAAACTGAGGTTTGTGTCTTGGCTGGAGTTGAGTCGCCTTTGTGAGAATGCATGATGTCTTTTATATCTTTAATTACCGTACACAATGTGCAAGGCCTTAAGTTGTAATGTTAAACAGGATTATCTTCTGTTGTTCTGACTTTTTATTGCTGCCAGCATACCCCAAGAGCATACATAGAAAAATTCTACACCCTAAAGCTGAGGTTCTGCTTACAGACCACAGCTGAGAGGCAGTTACAAGTACTCCTCACCTTACAACCACAACTGAGCACAAAATTTATGTTGTTGAGTAAGAAATTTGTTAAGTGAGTTTTGTCCCATTTTATAACTTTTCTCTGAATCACTGTAGTTCTTAAATTAGTAACATAGTTGTTAAGTGAATCTGGTTTCCCCACTGACTTTGCTTGTCAGGTTGCAAAACATGACCTGCAACCATCATAAATGCCAGTCAGTTGTCAAGCATCCAAATGTAAATCACGTAAGCATGGAGATGCTACAATGGTCATAAGTGTGAAAAATGGTATTAAGTCACTTTTTTCAGTGCTGTTGTAACTTTGAACAGTCACTAAGTGAACTGTTGTAAGTTGAGCACTACTTGTACTGGAGGAAAAGTAGCTAACATTATTTCCTACATATTAGTGATACTTCCACAGGATAAATTGTCAAGTGCACTTTTTGTGGCATACTGGTGACTCTAGTAAGTTCTATAGTTTGTGAATTGAAAAAGGAAATGTATACACAGATGCAAGGAAATATCTAAACCAAAACAAAAAGGAGGCAATAAGATTCAGTGTGGAATGCCATAACAGCATCGGCTGCTTTTAAGCTAAGGCACCACCATTGAGTTTGTCGGTACTCAATGTCTATGGAGAATCTCCGTCATCCAGGTCCTGGTTGTTCCAAAGGTGCTTTTTCAAGAGGCAACTTGAAAACTTGGACTTTCTGGTTTTTCTTTTGAAGACGTTTCGCTTTTCATTCAAAAAGCTTCTTCAACTCTGGAGAAGTGAAACATCTTCAAAGAAAATCCAAAAAATCCAGTGGCCTCTTGAAAAAGCACTTTTGGGACATATCTGTGCTTAACAACACAGGGATCGTCTCCTCAGTATTTTGATGTCTTTGACATTCCTCCTCCTCGTCCTCCTCGCCTCCCCCCTCCACCACCACGAATGGCCCTGTTGAAGTTGAGGGGGTCGCAAGGTTTCTGTGTTGAATCTGGTGCCACTCTCTGAGGTCATGCGGGGAAATGCTGAAGGCAATAAACAGAATTGCTTCTTTTTTGTTCTTTTGGTCAATGTAAGAAAAACAATAGCAGACCCTTTTGTAGGAACCACAGACGAATCTTTGATCAATGTTATTAAAAAGGGAAAGGGCATTATTCATTGTCAATATCAGTATTAATTATCTTAATCAGCTATATTTCCAAAAAGAGTATTAATCATTCCATAAACAATCCAATCTCAAAATATTAGATAGTAAAAACCAATATATGCGTACATTCCATTTTATGTGTATATATAAAAAACAAGTATCTAAAAAGAAATCAAGTTATAACTAACTCAACAGTTATTTATCCCAGTGGCCAGAGTCAACCCCTGAGGTTATACTGAATCTCCAATCTGGTCTAAGGGTTCAGGTGCTGCAGAAGAGCCCCCTCTTAACTTACTTCTGTATCTGGCTGCCACCTCTCCGAAGCCTTCTGTTGCTTCAGCTTGGCCCACACTGAAAAACAGAGGAAAGTCAAGTCCTGCTTTGGTGCTAAGAGGGAGCTTTCAGAAGCTCCTATGAGATAATGGCCCCCGCTCAAGGCTTTTCCCTGATGCATCCCTTGACTCTGCCTGCCCCGCCACACAACACCCCCTGCCAAGGCCAGGATATCCTCTTTCCCACCCTTGAGGTCAGGGTAAATAGGCTTTGTGCCCACTTACACGACACGGCGTCTTCGATCTGCGTAACGTTTGCAAAGTGAGCTGTGTTTGGAATGCCCAAGCACCGCATCCCATGGGCATGGCGCCATTCCTGTAGAGCACAAGGGATCATAAAACCGAGGACCCGGCCCCCTAAAACAAGGACTGCTCTTGAGAAGCCAAGAATGGCCTGGAGAAGTTAAGAATCCTAGAATTTAAAGGAGACATTTGGGCCACAGAGTCCACCCCCAGCTTCATCCAAATTGAAGGGTCCCAGATGCATGCATGCATTCTTTGCCTCTTCCTGAAAGAATGCTGTGGCATTGGGGTCTCAAGAGAGGCAGGACGCAAAAGCAGCTCTCTCCCAGCCCCGGAGCGGTGCTGAGGTTACTAGAGATAGCAACAGCACTTAAGACTTATATACCACTTCACAGTGCTTTACAGCCCTCCCTAAGCTGTTTATAGAGTCAGCATATTTCCCCCAACAATTTGGATCCTTACTTTACCCACCTCGGAAGATGGAAGGTTGAGTCAACCTTGAGCCTGATGAGATTCAAACTTGCAAATTGCAAGCAGCCGGCAGAAATAGCCTGCAGTACCACATTCTAACTACTGCACCACCGCACTTTGAAGTCAGAGGAAACTACCAAGATGCCAGACCAGCAAGGACCCTGCTCTGGAATCAGCCTGAAAGGCACCACAGCCCCCACCCCAACCTCAGGAATCCCACCCTCTCCCAGATGAAAGCACAGCATTCTTACCGCGAAGTGTCGCTGGAAAGCTTTGGGCCCACGGTATGTATAATTCCCACAGATCTCACAGTTGTAGTTGATGTTCAACCCGTGGAGCTTGTAGAGCCAGTAGGGAATTGGCTGGAAGGCAAAAAGCCACAGAGGTCACCCGATACCATGTGCAAGGCCAATCCCAGAGGGAGATGGAGGCCCTTCTGTCCTGCCAGAGGCCTTACCTTACCATCCCAGCCCAGAGGCAAGTTCTTGGGGTTGTAGATGATCTCATTCTCTTCGTCTTCACTTTCGCTCTCACTGATCTGCTCTTCCTCTTCCTCCTCACGCTCTTCCCCGGTCCGCGCCTGCTTGCGCTGCACATTTTCATGCGTCAGCTGCCGTTGCTCCTGAGGGACAGTAAGGACTGTGAATACAGCAGCCCCTGCATGGGACCTCAATGCTCAGAGGAGGGGGTGACTCTTACCCCAAGTATCTCCACATACTCGTAGATCTGGGCCTCTAGGAAGGCCACATCCTTATTCCGCTCTGTGTCCCTGTCAAGACAGTGATGGTGCCCAAAAGTGAGCAACCCCAACTGCAACCAAAGGTGGCCCTGCTTCTTCACCCCAGGACCCGAGACCACTAAAGAAAGGGACCAACTCAAAAAGGCCTGAGCAGACAATGCAGCACTCACCCCCATCCCAACCTATAGCAGACTCACCGCTTGCTCCCTTTTGTCTTTGGGTTTTTGGCAAAGAGAGCAGGATCAAGGGCTTCCAGGGACTTGCCCTTTGTGCTGAAAAGCCTCTGAGCACGTTCCTCCAACGTCCTGGGCAAGGAGGAGAGCAGGAACCCTTCAGGTCTGGCTCCAAGGTACATTTTAGAAATTGTAAAAAGACCCAGGCGTGTAACTAGGGAATGGGGAGCTGGAAAACGCTGGAAGTTCCTTGTCACCCAAGGACATACAGAATGTGTTTTGGGGTAGGAAGCAGAGACAACAGCTTGATTTTTTTGTACAAGAGCTTTTTTGGCTTTCAAACCTGCTGAGATCAAATGCTTCTGTTTGTTCTCACCAGAGGGTGCCATCCCCACCCAGGCAAGGGTCCGCACGTTCACCAGGAAAGCCCAGGGCAGGACCGATATGCCTGTGCCACTTTTCTGCATGTCCCCCAGACTGCCAAGCCACCACAAACACTAATGCTCTTTCCACTTACCCTCCACATTTCAGACCTAAGGCCAGCAGGGCAGATTTCAACCGATCTAGACCAAGGGAGGCCAACTCCTGTGGGGGAAGTACCAAAAGCTGACTCCCTCCTTGCAGGACCCTAGAGGAAAGTGGCCCCGTGGATTCCCAGAGGTGCCAAGGAGGGGGGGGGGGTGTTTCATTCCTAACCTCCCACTCCCTGATCCAGAAGAGATTCAGAATGGCTACCAACCTCCCAAGAGGAGAAGGCAGAGAGGTCCAGGTGGGCCCCAGCATGCGTGAGGGCGCTGCTAGTCTCTTTCTGTCAAGGGACAACAGGAGGATATGTAGACAAAGGTTGTGCAGATTAGTGGCCTCCAGATGTGCTTAGCCCCAACTCTCCCAGGCATTTAGGCTGACTGGGGACATAGTTACAGGCTGGGAGGAGGAGTCTCTCCCAGAAACATAAACAATTAACATGGTTTACAACAGTTGTGCTTCACATTAAGCCTCACCCACCAAAGAATGGCACTCACCGGCCAACCAGGGAAAGTGCCAATCTCCCACTTTTTCTCAAAATCTCCCTGGATTTTGCCAAACAGCTCATTCTGGTCAAGAAGAGGCTTTACTCGGTCTGTATAATCCTGCAGATATTCCAACAGCATCTCCAAGTACCTGTAAAAAATCAGACTGACTGGCAGGACAGTCTGGAATTCTCCAACCCAGATGGGCCTCTTTCCAATCCGTCTGTCAACTAGGAGCAACTGAGAACTACCATACCATACACAAGTGTGCAAGCACGAAGTGAAACCACTTTAAACCTGTGCCTGCTACTGTGACCCAAGTGGGGAAATGAGAAATTTTGCTGTAAACCTCCTTTTGTTCACATAAAATTGTTAATTTGACCAGCTTTAATAGCTCATAGGATGACACATTCCCCCTTTCACAGGAAAGTCTCACCTTCTGTACTCGGCATTCTTTCTATCCTTTGGAATGTCAAAGAGCTGGTCGAAAGTAGACAGGTAAGTGATATAGTCCAGTTTCTGCAATTGCACGAAGAAAGAGAAGGGAGTTTGCTACAATTCTCTGAAACCCTAGGCCAAAGCAACTGCTCTCTGGAGGTTTCTACGGCTGCCCTTGCTGTGAGAGAGAAGAGCCTTGCACACGTTCACCCTTCCCTTTCAGCCCAGCAAGAGACAACCAGAGTCCCCCGGGAATGGGCGGCATATAAATGCGATTATAAATAAATAAAGTAAACCTTCCTTTTATTCTTCTCCCCCCCATTTCCAGTTCAACATTTTGTGCCACTTCAGTGGCGCTTCCCTTTTACATAGCTCTATTAAGCATAAATCTGAGGACACAATCCGCAAGGATGAGAGCAAAACGAAGGAGCTTCAGTTGTGCCCCCCCCCAAACCTGGAAAACAGTATGGAAACCTCACCTCAGACGACTTGAGATTGATGTACTTCAGGTAGCAGTCGTGCAGGTCCAGATAGCGACCATATCCTTCTTCATCAGTGAACTCCACAAGGTCTACAAAAAGCCAAGAATGAAACATGGCCCAGAACCATCACGGAGGAGGAAGCACAGAGAGCCATCTTCAGCACGTAATTTATTCATGTGAAAAAAGAAAGCCAAGCATGAATCCTGCCAGACGGACTTACTCTGAGCCTCTTCGCTTGGGTTTTCCCGGGCCTTTAAGAGCTCCTCAAATTCTACTGACATCGGCACACAGATCTACAAAGGTAACACATGGTTTTTGGTTTTGTTTCATGATCCTCCTCCCCAAAAACTGAAAGAAAAAAAAAAGTGCTGCATGCAGGAAGTCACTCAGGCATGTTTGAACACAATTAAACCCTTCTTATTCTTCCACATGAGCACAAAGAATACTGCGAGGTAAGATCACTGCCATGGCCAGAGGGCCTTCTGGACTGAGGAAGCAGAAAGGAAAGTCTTTCAAGTGAGCTTTACTGCCAGCAACAGAGGTTTGAGTTTTTGCAACAATCGTACAAAGTTCACAAATGAAATGCTGCTCTGCAGAGACTGAATTTGTCTTCTTAAGGAGATGGACGCTTAAAGTCATTACTACTTGGATGCAAATGCAAAAGTCTGGTTTAAAAAGTGCTCAGACACAAACCATAGATTTTAGGAAGTTCAATTATAATAAAGAGAAAGAAAAGCAAAATGTTCTGGAAAGAAAACCTTAAAGAAAAGATTTTGTAGTTGACCAGAATTTCTTGTAGAGGAAATTAAGGAAAGCACTTTTCCCAACAATATCAACGAAGAAAACAAGGAAACATATGAAGAAGTCAATGTGGCTGAAGATGCAGCTCACAAGCAACATTTCTGGAAATGATAGAAAGGACCAAGAAATAAGGTCAGGAAGAAAAAGGCAGAAATGAGTCAAGGCGAGTGGGAGAGGCAAAATCCAGCAAGGTAGTGGGGATGCCTTTGAATCACTCTTAACTCCTTATAACTGCCTGGACAAGCTGCTGCTGCTTTCTTGGCTAAATTTCAAAATGGTTTGCCTTCGCCTTCTTTTTCCTAGACTGAGGGAGAGGTAAGTGGCCAAGATCACCCAGCCTGCTGGTTGTGCCCAAACTGAGACAAGCCTGTTGCCTTAATTTTGATACGAACTGGCTCTCCCAGCAAGAAAAGCTCTTTCAAACATGTCAACAGTAGGAAGACTTGAGCTGTGATCTTTGCTGATTCCAAATGGAGAAAGCAGAGGAATGCCTTTTGTCTGTCTGTATATCCAAAGACTGAAGAGCTGTCAGGATCTTAACTTATTTTTTCAGGAGAGCTGGGGAAGTGTCAGAGGACAAGAGAAAAGGAAATATGGCACCCCTCTTCCAGAAGGGGGGAGAGAAGATTCTAGAAATTAAGCAATTAATTGAAGACAGTATCAGCATGGCTTTGTGAAGAAGATTGCATGAGATAAATCTTATTTATCTAAAGTTAATAATCAACCTCAAAATCAGCGTCTGACAACATTCCATACAACCATCTCTTAGAGAGAATTTAGACTGCACAACCATAAGGAGAGTCTGAATTCAGAGTCATCAGTAGTTTTACATTAAGTAGGTGGATGGGATCTCTCCTGAGGCCACAATTTTCTTTTAAGATGCAAAAACAAGTTAATGGGCTGCTTATCTAATCTGCAGGTAAGACAACACTGGAGGTCTGGCCAATATCAGGGGTAATAGAATGAGAGTGTAGCATAGGTAATCCCCGGGTTACAACTATTCATTTGCAAAGGGCTGGATGAGGTGACCTTTGTGGTCACTTCAAGCTCTTCAACTCTAAGAGGCAGAGTTGTCCTCTCTCACCTCTTGGCAAAAAGGAAACAGTTCTACTGAAGGGAAAGCTACAGCCAGTTGTGCTCAACCTGTGATGGCTTGTTTCAGGGCCCTGGATGAACCAGACTCTGATGCCTGACATCCAACACCATTCTCTTTCTCAAGAATTGGGGTGGTCTGAAGCCCAGAACCGCTGCAGACCAAGGCAAACTTACAGACCATCTGCTTGGCAATGCCAGTGGTTCTGAGAGTGTTTCCTCCAAGTCAAGAGGCTAATTGCTAAATAGTTGCATCATGTAATAACGTGCAAGAACTTTGGGGAGTTATCTTGGTTTTAAAACATTTTAATACAACCAAAACTGAAAT
>JANHGD010003834.1:324927-336584 GCA_027560375.1 Imantodes cenchoa | reverse complement strand
GAGAGAGAAAGAGACAGAGAAGAGGGAGACAGAGAGAGAGACACAGAGAGAGAGAGACTCCAGAAATGTTCACTGCCCTTAGAGGTTTGTAATGCTCATACATTTAGGAACAAGCTGCAACAAGTGAAATAATTCTGCTCATGTTTACATCATTTTACTCTTGGAACCATTGCTTTAAAATCAATTCTATTCTATTTTGTTTACTTTCTCTTGCTTGAAGCTCCCTTAAAGGAAGAAAGTCAAGATTGTCAAAATAAATGAATAAATAAATAAAATAAAAGCAGGCTCTCTTGTTGTTACTACTTCTCTGCTCTGCTTGTTATAAGCATCTCCTCAGAGAATTTAATGTAACATTATTGGTAAAGATTTTCAGTATGTCAATCAGGGGTGGGTTCCACTTACCTTCGCCACCGGTTCACATGGCGTCCCTGTGTGCGAATTCACTTCTGCACATGCTCAGAAGATGGTTTCAGCCTGAAACACAGCTGAGGAGCTACTCAGCTGTGTTTCGGGTGAAGAAATAAAGGTCAGTATTAATCCGTGGGTGGGCTTTTTTCACAGCAGAGGATGAGGAGAAGCCATCCAAATACTGAAAAAATAACCAAAAATAGCAAACAAAAAAAAAAAGATGGCGGCGTGCATGGACCAGCACAGAGAGAACCGAACTATGACGCCATTTTCACATCACCAGTGGGCCGCTAATGGTTCGGGCAATCTGGTCCAACCGGGGAGGAACCCACCCCTGATGTCAATTCACCATTTTTTCTTAGATACTGTCTGCATTTGCACACCCTGAATTGCACCAGTCTTAACCTAATATTTTCTCCCATTAGCCAACAGGATCTCACCACAGCCTCACAGGATAGAAATATGGTCACTCTTTGTTATATATTGTCATAGCAGCAGCACCAGATGATCTATTGTAGGAACAATTAGAGGTGTTTAAGGAAGTATTAGAGCTTCAGGCTCCCTCTTTCCCCTCTGCCACGGCCATTTCTCTCCCAGTGCTTGCTTTCTTCCATGAACACTTTCTTTCTTGACTGTCTTTCCTACCTATTCACTTTTCTCCATTCCGCTTTCTGTGACCAACTTCAATCTAAGTTTCAAACACAGGAATGGAGAAGAGCTGCTGTAATGCACCATAATGAATGAAGAAAAGGGAGAGCTTTTTTTCCCCTGCCCAATTGTATTTTAATGGTACTAAATTATGAAATATAGATGACAGGCAAATAAAGCCTTTAGATGCAGCAGCCCCTTTTACAAAGCGTAGTGTGCTGAAGTTAACAAGTTTAAGTGGAGTATGGGGGAAGAGGCCCCTGGAGAAGCTAAAGCCCAATGCTCTCCATTTCTGCAGAGTCCTAATTGATGTAGATTTTCTTCCCTGCCTAGTAATGCATTGAAAGGGAATGGTAGCCAAGCCGAAGAGAAACCTTATAGCAACCAACACATTCACAAATCAAGACCATTTTGCACGTACTCAAAGCAGATGTAAAAAAAAAAAATTTAGGAAATGGATAGACAATAAGAACATTGCATTTTATAATGGCATTCTTTGTGATAGTGCTTTATAGTGGGGAAAGCATTTTATTAATTTCTTCTTACTCTTTGACACATCGTATGCCTTGAGGTTTTGATTCAAAGAGATGAAATATCAATAAAAATCACTACCTTGATTCTTCAGCTACACAAGTACCTGAACGGAATTGTAAGCTACCTCTTCACCAAGGAGTAGAAGAATACACAACAGAGAGATTAGCTTTCCCCTCTAATTTTTCCAAATACACTTAAACACAAAGTTTTAAAGGTTATGCATTCATCTTTCCTGGCCATTTTTCAGGCTCTTAATATAAAACGGTGAGAGTTTCACTAAATAAACTATAAAAGGATCAAAACATTATACAGACAAGAATTTATTCTCCTGTATGGTGGGTTGTGACTTGCAACAACAACAACAACAACAACAAATCCTTGCAGAAGTTTAAGTACAAAAACAAATATTAAAGCCCAATTTATCATAGTTTTGCCACCAATTTCACTTTATTTATTTATTCGTATTTTTATCCTGCCAATCTCAATAAATCATTAATATCTAAATCAGATGCAGTGTTTCTTATAAGAAAAAAAATATTTGCTCAGAAATATATACAAGATACGGTATTTATTTCTGTCATATTTGGACTGCCAAACCGTGAAGAAAATGACCAAGATTGTTCTATTTTGATTAGGATTGTCAATGATCTCAAGATTCAACTCAATTCTCCACTTCAAAAACCTGCTTATTATAATTTGGACGGAGTCGGTTTGAGGCCCACTCTAACTCTGGGAATAACCGGTTTTACTTTTTTTTTTCTTAAGAGAATAAGGTAAAGATACATTAAAGCAGCTATAAAGGAATGTAGACAAGACAACCCAGTTTCAGACACATAAATAGAGCGACTTTTCCACTGGATCATTATAAAATATCCTGTTACACTATAGACCAGGCCGCGGACCGGTACCAGTCCATGGATCAATTGGTACCGGGCCGCATAAGAAATAATTAAATAATTTTTAAAGCCCAAAATCTTGCATGGGCGAGCATCCCCTCATGAGGGGACACTCACCGATGTGAGATTTTGGCTTTTTTTTTTTTTTGCTGAAAAAACGCCAAAATCTCATGCGTGTGAGAGCAAAAGCTTGCGTGGGGACCCGCCTGCGGTAAGGTGCTGCGCGTGGAACCCACCCCACCGGTCCACAGTGATAAAAGGTTGGGGACCACTGCTATAGACAACAATGTAATAAAATGATTAACAAATAATTTCAGACAACTTTACTTGGATGATTTAGAACCTTCATCGACATTGCAATGGACTTTGGGGAAGAAACCCCTGAGGTTCGTGCAGGAAGAGTTGGTACATTACAATAACTTTCTGCCTAACTTGCTTTGATGATGAAGCTGCTTGGATGAGCACCGAAACATCGCAAACTAAGAAGAAAAATAAGTCCAGTTGCCATAACTCAATCTTCAGACAATTTGATAAGTGCTTGAAAACATAAGAGATCCTTACTGGATCAGGACAATTTCTCAGATCATCCAGCATTCTGTGTTACCTAGTCGCCAAAGTTATACTTAGAAAGCATATAAACATGTCATCTTCACCATTTTCTCCAGTAACTGGTATTTAAGATATGCTACCTATGGTTCTGATGGTAGTAAAAAAGTACTGAAACTTGATCAACCATGAATGTGTTCGGTTCTGATTGATTGATTGATTATGTGCCAGTGTTGATTCTTAGCCACCACAAGTTTTTCTCCATAATGAACCTGATCTTTCAGGTCTTCTAATATGGTATCCATCACTGCTGTAAAAGCTTGTCTTATCCAGAAAACTAGGTCTTTGCATTATGTGTCCAAAATAAGATAATTTGAGCCTGGCCATTTAAGCCTTTAGTGAGAACTCTGAATTGATTTGTTCAATTATTCATTTGTTTGTTTTCTTGGCTGTCTCAAGAGTTTTCTCCATTACAAATTCATCAATATTTTTTCTGTCCTTTTTCTTCAAAATCCAACTTTTACTTCCATACAGGTAGTCCTCGAGTTACAATGGTAATTGGGACTGCAATTGCTATTATTTATTTGTCAAACATGTACAAGATAGTAGGTATTGGTATAAGCATAAACAATAACAAAGTAGGTACAGGTAAAACAGACAATAGGACAGTAGGACAAGGATGGTAGGCACAATGGTGCGCTTATGCACGTCCCTTATAGACCTCTTAGTAATGGGATGAGGTCAACTGTAGACAGTCTAAGGTTAAAGTTGTTGGGGTTTGGGGAAGAAACCACAGAGTTAGGTAGTTCATTCCAGGCATTGATCACTCTGTTGCTGAAGTCGTATTTTCTACAGTCGAGTTTGGAGCGGTTTACATTAAGTAATGCGGTTATACTAAGTGGTTAATGTATAATAAGTTAATGTGGATTAATAATAAGTAGTTAATAATACTAAGTTAATAAGTAATGTGGTTAATACTAAGTAATGTGGTTATAAGGAGCAAAATCATAATTAATGAGGACCTAGCCCAATGCGAACCACTTCTGATTGGTCCCTCCTATCTCTGAGCTTCAGTAAGGTAAGGAATTGCCTACTCTTTAACTCCACCTACCCACCTACTTACCTATTTTCCACCCATCTCTTTCCTTCTGGACACCTTACATTCCATCACCATGCTTTTGGATGGTCTTCAAGGGCAGCCCCATGTAGTATGCAATGCAATAAATCAAATGGGAGATAACTAAGGCATGGATCACTGTAAGAAAGGCCTCTCAGTCTAGTAATAATAGTTTGCTAGTTCTTTGCATGCAAATGCTTTAAAGAAATACTTCAGATTTTACAAAAACTTTGCACCTCCCGGCTACCCATGAAAGCAGCTCCTCCTTTTTTGAGCTTTCAAGTTAATTAAGTAAATGATTCATTACGATTACTGTACCTCTTAAAACAGCCGCATCTTCTATTTACACTACTCCAGAAGCCTGACAAAAGATGCACCTATATAATGAATTACAGAGCAGTGCTGAGCTCACATTTTCCAGAACACCTTTCTGTCATGTTGCAGATGTTGCTGGTTGCAGATGGTGGACTGCTCTGTACGACATTGTGGATTTGAAGCAAAAAGATGATTGAATGCAAAGGATGCGAACATAACACTTGTCTACAGTTTCTTAAAGCACTTCTATTCTTTCAGAATCACACTACATTTTGCAAAACCAAGAAATTTCGGAGTGCTATATTGGAACTGTTTAATGTCAGATCAAAAATATTATGTACTTCCCGTTCACAGGGATCCTGTTTTCTTTCATATAGCCACAGGTCAGGTCAGAATAACTGAATAATAGCATTGGGAAGTCTTCTAGTCCAAGCAGGAGACCCTAAACCTTTTTAGACAAGTGGCTATCCACTTCTTAAAAACCACCAGTGATTGAACACCTATAACTTCTGAAGTTAAGTCATTCCACTGGTTAATTGCTCTCACTGTTAGGAAAGATAACTTATTTCTTTTATTTATTTTATTCATTTAATTCACAAGGTTTATACACTTTTCAAATTTGAGCAGTTTAGAGATCTCTCAAAAGCCTATAAGATCAAAAATAACACAGATCAGTTAACTAACAGGTAACAGCCCATATGCTGGGGAACAACCATAACATCACCTACATGAGAAAAGACTATGAGGATTCCCTCAGCCCTTGAAGGGCCACTGAAATTGTCTTAAAAGCCTTGTGAAAATCTAACAGGGACTAGTTGAAGAGGTCACCAAAAGTTAACACCGATTCGAAGGCCAAAAATGAGCATTTGAAGAAAAGGCTGGGAAAGACACTACTGTATTATCTGATCCAATGTGCAGTCACTGTCAAGCACACAGAACATGTGAGAGCATAAACTGGGCAACATTTGAAGGCTTCTTATGAATCTAGTAAGTCAAGAGGACTCATCAGTTGGCTAGCTGCCCTATTTGTGTGTTGAATTGAGATTAATAAAGAAATGGTAAATCAGTCATTTGTCCTCATCTAATCACGGAAGTAAAGATCTACTTATTCTTGAAATACAACATAATCTTTTTAAAGTATTATGATGGCTTTGCAGCTTTCTGCAGTCTTAATATTTGATTTTTAAAAAAAACTAGAAATAATCATCTACTATCTTTTCACAGGTGCATTTGAAACATAATGCAATCTGCAATGCTGTTTGTGTGTAAAAAGCTAAAGATTTCAAAGCAGTAAAGAATTCATAGACAATTTCCTTTCTACCAAAGGAAAAGCACTTTTTTTTTCTTTTGTTCAAGAACACTTCTATAAAACCAGCAGCAAAGCTAATAAAATATTCGAGCTGTTTTCCTTCAGAGCCGATGTTTAAACATGGTAATTGTGTTTCTGAAGTCAGTATATATCATGTTCTGCTTAAGATGCAGAGGGGATCTAAGAGATAAGTATTCATAAATGCATTTTTCATTTCTCTTATTTGAAATCCTGGTAAGTTCTTCTTTTTCAACAGCCTTGTTAATGGTTTTGGGAAGAAGGGAAAAATTAACTTTTAATATCATCCAGGCAAATTTAAGTTTGCTACTGTATGTTCTTCAGTTTTTCTATTCAGAGTGTACTCTACTTAATACAATAGTGCTTTAATATTTAAGAATGTTTTCCCATTCTAATGGAGACACTTATAACACTTTCAAAAGTATTGTTTTGTTAATATGAACAAGAATAGAAAAATGAGAAAGAGAAAATGATGCAGGAAAAATTACATTTTAATACTGTTAGGAAGAACTATTTGAAGAAAGGAATCTTCCATCAATATTATAACTCAATGGAAATTCTTCTCAATCGACTTGCCTATTTTTTTGTTCGGGCTGTTTAATTATTTTCCAAACCACAAATAATATGATCCTTCCCAATGTTTTAAACCAGATATATGTGTTATCCATGCCAGAGAGACACTTTTTTTCTTTAAAAGTTATTTGCTACAGTATTAACTTGTATAATAATTTTTTTCATAAGTTCTATGAAACAGAAATGAGAAGATAATGGTAATGCTATTTGGGAGGCGAATTCCAAAATTATAATAATCAACTTTTATTGAAACAAAGTGACTTCTTCTGCCCCCTTGCAGCCCTAGGGATCCCCAATTTTCTGCGACATCTTTTGTGATGGGGATATATGAGGAGCTGCTGGAGAGAGAGGAAAAACATCTTCCCTTTTCAATTGACAAAAGTCATAACATAAAAGAAAGTTTCATTGGCCTTCATTATTTTTATCTATCAATCGACTGACAAAAATGTAAATATGTTTTTGAAAAATGATTAGTCTTGAGGTTTAATCATCTTCCAAGAGAAGACAAGGGTTCAACAATTTTGTTTATTCATTATTATAAAATTAGAATAATTCTCAGGAGATGTGACTACTCCTGAAATTATGAAAACAGAGATATGTAGCACTTTCATCAATCCTAACTTTTTGTTATTTATTGCACATTATTCCCTGACTTGCTTCCAGTTATATTTTTCAGTGCTGACTTTCATCTTTGCTTTTGCCCAAAAATCAAGTGGACTCAAAAGCAGAGTTTTGGATTATGGCAGGTTTTCAGAAATACCACATAAAGTGAATAAGTTCATATCATGTTATGATTAAATGTTTGTTGATTAAGCAATAATTGTAAGATGTACCTCAAAAATGCCAATTTAATTCCTTTTCCTGGCCTTAAAAGTTTCAGTAGTTGCCAACATATAGTCATGCTTGTGAATATTTATTATTGAAGCCATTTTTATCCTCTTTTTCAATCTCAGTAGGATTTCAGGCCAGGATATAATAGAAGGCTGCCTTATTGAATTGTGAAGAGCAAAGAAATATACCCAACCCTGACTAGTTTTTGCTTGAAAAGTAATATAGCCTGACAATTGGTACAAATTAGATTTACTCAGAGCGGACAAGTTTGCAAATGTATAATAAAGTCAGTGTCTCCAGAAGGAAGAAGCTGGTGCATTTTCAGATCCAAAATGGCTTTCACAGACATCTCAGGTATTCTTGTACCAATTCTTGTGCCAGTTCAAATTTAATATATCCCAGTGCACTTTTTGCCCTCAAACAGATTGATTTGATTTGATTTTGGTTTTATTTTTACCTTGCCCAAAATTCCTCCCAACACTTTCTGTGACACCGATGCCAAATAAATCATTCTAATGTTCCCCTAAAGTGAATTGAAAATTAATTTACAAGGCCAAGATGATCCTCGTAATAACAGGGTACATGGAATGGGGAAATTGGAAATCATTACCCAGCAAACATTATCTGCATTATTTTTGTAGCTGCTTTAGATTGCATTGTAATAGAAAATTAGGAGACCGGCTGTGAAGAAGTTTAAGAGGGTCCCCCGAAGAGCTTCTGCCTCAAAATTGATTCTTTAAGAAAGCATTAAAAAGCTATTGGAATTGATTGCCTGCTAATATAAAGGAAAAACTCTTTGCCACTATTTGAGTTTAAAAAGAGCATCTTCATTCATGCATGTTATTAAAACTACTGGCCTGTAAGCCCCTGTAGATAGATAAAGGATATGGATGGGATATTAAAAAAGCAATCTTTACCTTATCTGGGATTTAAACTTAATATGTTGCTTTTATTAATTTAGAAAGAACCATTAGTTAGGATGTCAAAGAGTAGGTTTACAATTAAAATGCTATAGAAGTGAGGGGTCTTTAATAAACAGCTTACCAGGGATCTTTCATTAATCTTTCAAGCATGAGGACCACCCCTGTAAACATTACTATGAATGTACAGTTTTCTTTACTATCAACCTTTCTGCGAAGAAGCAATAACCCAAGAGCTGATATCATGCCGATTAGTTGCTACAGTCCCCCTACAAAGAAGAACAGACCAATAGGTATTCAGTCCATCATGACTTGGCAAGCAACGTTTTATATTTTAGTAAAAGAAAGGCAGAGTTTCTTTGGGGATATTGAATGTCAAGTTTTTAAATGCATGTAGCTGCATATTCCTGCATACGCTTAAATACTGTAGATATTTGGCAGGGGGTGGGGAGGATAAGCCATGTATTATACTTTTAGATCTTCATTGAAAAAAAAAGTTAAGTGGGTAGCTAACATTAAAAAATGGGGACATTTCACAAAGAGGATCTTACAGATGCAGAATTCTCAACTATCGTTATAGATAGATTGTGAGCAGCTAGTGTTTTTATTGCTAGACTATTACTGATTCCCACAAAACGAGAATCCCTGTGAAAATGTATTAATCTAAGGTTTTCTGACTTATATGTGGTTCGAGAACTATGGAGATCCTAGATACTGTATCTTCAGATGTTATGGAATGACAACAGCAAGCAACCTAAGGCATCATGGCCCCTCAATCTTTTAAAAAATTCTGAAATATGTATGGAAAATATGATTGTGGTATAAAATTGGGAGTTATTTTTTTAACAGAGCTGATTCTAATATCTCATTAAATATTGTAGCACTTTAAAAATTAATCTGGTCATATAAGAACCATTTTTTCATAAATCTTGAAAACAAATTATACACACTTAGACTTGGTATTACTATCAAGCTAATCAACATTAGCTTTCTTGTGGGAGGAAAGAGTTAAAATAACTAAAATACCAGCAGTTGAATTTGTATAATATACAGGTTAGAAAGAAATAATGGCATATTGTATGTAAAGTTTCAGACTCTTTGCAATGGTACAACATTTGTTGACAGAATGGAAAAGTGCGCTTATATATCTTCCAGTCTATTTTTATTCTTTTATCCTCTGTTTTTCCCCCATGCCTTCACTAAACACCATAGCACTGTCTTATGCCTAAATATATTTTTCCACATAGTAGGGCTATATTGCTATTATCCTTCTCATCTTTCTCATTTTGTCATCATTCCTACTACCTTCTCCTATTATTATCTTATTATTTATCATGTGTTGTTTGTATCTTATGATTTATTATTCTATCTTATGATTTATGATCTATGACCTATCACTTTGTTATTTGTATGTACAGTGAGAGCTCATGCACCGGAGACAAATTCCCTGTGGGTCCAATTACACTTGGCCAATAAAGAATATTCCATTCTGTTAGCCTTTGCCTACTGCTTGCAAGAGGGTGACATGCAATATATTTTAAAAGGAGGAGAAAGATGGTGGTTAGGAGAGAACAATTCTGAAAACTTCAGAGAGATGAGATAGTGTGAAGGGGGTTGTCAGAGATGGAAAGGCAAAAGGATGTAGGCTATATGCCGGTGAATACAATCTAAATGACTTTGGTGACTATTCTCCTGGGTTAAAATTTCTGCTATTGAATGCCATCTCAGAAATGGTAAAAGGAAAGCTATCAAACCTAACTATATATCTGGTTTATATCACAAAGCTCTGATTGAAGGAGACCAGGAAGTAAGTGTTTTTCATTACTCTTGTTATTACTGTATGTAACTAGGAGGTTTGCTACTCTATCATTTATGTTAATAAGATAGCATTCATCGCATTGGTTGTACCTATATGCACAGCAGTTATTTCCATGGGTTTATGCAATGAAATAAGTCTCCCTGAAGCAGTGATGTTTGCCATCTAAATGAAAAGTAAAAAGTACACATATGTAAGCACTTCCCCCTGAAAATGTGCACTGAACTATTTTGTTATTGATTAATAATGAAAATACTCCCTTCATTCTAGTATAAATAAATTGTACACAAATATGGTATTTTTGGAAAGAGGAAAAACAAATTCATATAGGCTAGAACTGTAGACAAAAAGTTTTGTTTACACAGTGCGATTTAGTGATAAAATAATTTTGACTTAATTGCCACTTTTGCTATCAGCATTCGTCTTTTCAAAAATATAAGTGGGCAATAGATACCTTCCTTTCACACCAAATCCATGACTAACTAATACATAAGATAGTTTTGCAATTATCTAATCTTGCCTGATTAGTGCCAAAAGTATAATTTTCTCACTTTCCAGGTGGACACATGGAGTTATCAATGGAAAGAATTCAACTAGTAGAGCTATAGAATTGATAATTCTTTCTGAAACTGTGTCTTTAAATACTTTCACCTAAAAATATTTCCAAGATAGCTTACAATAGAGTTCAGTACTCTGCATAGCAATCAAACCAACAAGGTTAAAGCATCAAGATAAAGTCAGGAGTCTTCAATCAATAAAAAACATTACAGAGTTGAAGTTACAGCAATCTGTTTTACATATGGACTCAAATTGTCACTGTCTACTTATACTGTATGCCTAAATGATTTTTGTCAATTGCTAGAGGAAAATCCCTGTTTTGATAATAGACTTTTCTGTGGACACATGAAATCAACTTTCTATTGTCTGAAGGATAATCTTTTGCCTGATGGATAAGTAGAAACTTAGTGACTCATCCCCACACCTGCAACTCTTGAGACTGGGCAGTTTGTCAGAGTTTAGAATCAGCCAAGTTACTATAAGGTGAAAGCAACAGGAGGCTGATTAGGATCATAATACCTTCATACTTTACTTCTGTGAGTAAGTAAGTGGGTGGTGGATGAATGGGTAGATGCACATTTGTGTTGTTTGTAAACATATAGGAGGAGAGGACGTTAGAAAGAAAGAGAAAGGAAGATAACACACACACACATATATCTGCATAATATTGGAAAAGGGAAACATTTAAATAGTGGTGTGTGTGCAAAAATATGGGAAGCTCAGAGTCAGTGGTGTGATCTCCTCTTCCGCGTACACAAACCCATGTAGCCACTGAAATATTCAGAAGAGTGTTTAAATAATAATTGCTTTAGGGTTTGTTTGTTTTTTAAAGAAAAAATGATAGAATTTACCTTCTCTGCTCTGCTACCCTCTGTTGACCAAGCTGGGCATTCCAGAAATTGTAGTCCTAACACATTTAAGTAGGGAAAGCTGCTCTCTAAATTGTAATTCATGAGGATATTGCTAGAACGTTTTACTATGACAATGTGTGACCAGAATGGAAATTCTTTTTCAGCAGAGACTAAAGGATTTTTTTAATTATGAAGGTAGAATGGATTCATCAGCTGTTCCAAGTGTTGTGTCCCCATGTAGAATCCCCTCAGAAAATATGCACACACAACTGTTTGCAAACAATATGAGTTTACTACTAATAAATCTTCTTAGTAGC
>JANHGD010003834.1:281305-292447 GCA_027560375.1 Imantodes cenchoa | reverse complement strand
TTTGGGGTTTTCATGAGCTGTTCGCCATAATCATCACAATTATGACAAATCACGGCTTGAACTATCTTGCTTTGCATGTAATTAGTCTCTCTCATATATTAGTTCCATCTGAACGCTCCACGGGGGCTGCGGGAAAGCAGAGAGTCAGGGGGGCATGTCAGCCGGCCACGAGAGGCTCATCTTGGCATCTCTTGGCTTGCCTGCAGCCCACATGGTACTTTGGGATCACCTGCCTTCTGCCCCACACCTCTGCCTCTGTATGCTGCTAGTGTCACCACGCAAGGACAAGCCTCTCCTGCCTGCCCGCCCACTCTGGCCCACCAACTCTCAGCTTTCCTGTGGCCCACTTCCTGTGTCTGGATCACTTACCTCCCTCCATGCCTCTGCTTCTGTCTTCCTCTTGAACAGGAAATCAACTCACAGGCTGCACAGCCCCAGAGTGCACCAACAAAAAGACTGGTGGGCTGCAGCTGCTATTGGATTCTGTTGGTCCCCGCACACTTGATGCCTCTTGTACACTCACTGGCTGATCACCCTGACCTTGTGTTTCCCTGACAATAAGCACTAATGCTTATTTTGGAACCCCTAAAAATATAAGAACGGGTTTTATTTTGGGGGAAACATACTAGTAAAATAAAACCACAATTTTTTATTCTTGTTTCTTTATCAAAATTAAAAAGAAAAGATACTTCACACTTTCTTATTTTAGCTTGCTTCCAAGAACCTTGTCCTTGTCATTTAATAAAAATTCTCAAAAATGGTGCAGAGTTTCAAAAAGGAGTAAAAGGTTGTGACTAAAGAGGTTCTCTTTTATCTAATAAAGATAATAGTCTCATAAATTGATTAAAAAATGAAAGCCATGACTTTCCATTTGGAAAAGAAATTCCAAAATGGCTGTTTTGTCCAACAACAAAGTGATTGCAGGACCATGCCCAGCTCTGGCTCCCCAGCTGCTTTGAAGCACAGCTCCTGAGGTAACTTGGAAACTGTTGCTATATGGAAGGTCTTATGGTATGATTCTAGGATTCTCCCCAACCCAGGAAAGTAATCAAAACAAAGGGAAAGCCTGTTCCTTCTGTTGTTAAGTTGGAAAAATGATACTCCACAGAGAGAAGATTCTCTGAGTGTGTTAATTGTCAGCCATATCACCAGAAGTCTCTTCACTCTGGATGGTAGTAGTAAAAAGCAGATAGGTAGTAGAAAGCAAACTGAGATTAAGCCAAAGGAAAGGCATAACTAGGAGTCAAAGATCATAGGGAGGCAAGACAAGTTTGTAAAAAAATTATATACATACATACATACATACATACATACATACATATATACATACATACATACATACATATAAATCCAAGTCCTAGCCCATTTTTAACACCATTTGTGTGGTGTTTGTATGCATGGATCAGTGTCTGCCTTAATCCAATTAGAGTTTTGAAAACCTAAATTACAATTGTTCATCAGAATTTGAGTAATCTCAGTAATGCCCCCAAGTTCAATTCCAATTACATGGAAATATTGTGCAATGTGCTATGGAATAAAACAAAAGAATTGCCTATCCAGAAGTGTGAAAATAAAATCTCTTTGTGCACCTGCTTGTTATCGCTTTTCTCAGAATTTAGAAAATTTAAGGAGCACAGCTGCAAAATTAGTTGGGCTTCAGAATTTGAACTTGTTTGTGATGTATTTGTTGTTTTAAAGCAGATAATTATCACTTCTGGGATCAGTTTAGAAACATTATACAAGTTGGTTACAACAAAATTGTTTAAATAATATCATACATCATTATTACTGCTTACAAACTTCCCAGTCGCATCTCTCTGATTATCACCAGAAATAGAATAGCAATGGGAATTTTATAGCATCCTGCAGAACGTTTTTAATGTTCTCTGTAGGCTTAGTTTATCTTTGATTATTAAATCCCATTATCATCCTCTGTATTAGAAATTTTGTTCCTTCCTTAAACATTTTCCTGATATAACTCTATTTTAAAACATGGTCCTTAGGCTTGGTTATCTGATAGACCATCTTTCTCTGACTATTTCAGCCATCTCATAAGACCTATGAATAAATAAAATTCTGCTGTTTATTAATGAATGCCATCTGATGGACCCTAGGAAGCATGCCTTCCATGTTTTGGCATCTGTCCCCCGGAATAGTATCATTTCATCAGAAAAGACTGCAGTTTGCAAAATCTAAACTAGCTTTAAGAACTTGATTCACTGTAGAAACAAATGTCTAATAACTAAGGCATTATCATTTGTCACATTCATAATGCATGTACAAAGGTTCCTGAAAATTTATTTCATCTGTGACACACAACAAAAAGGAAACCAACTGCAGAACCAACCAAACTCCTTATATATTGTCCAAATATGGGGGAATATTTTTTGTTAATTTTTATTAAAAATAAATTGTTAGTTCAGTCAAGCCTTTCTCCAACATATTCAACAACACTGGAGCTATTGAGGGGCCAAAGAATTAATACAAATATTTTAGTTATGTTCGATTCAGTCTTTTCAGGTAAATTGTATTCCTTTTATAAAATCTAATTTTTTTTAGAAATACCATTGTTCAACAGCTGTATATGAGGATGATAATTTCCTTCTTAGTTCATGTTAAAAAGATATTGCCAGCCATTTTAAATAAGAATTTCACCAATGTTAATTTCTCATGAGAGAAAATATCAAATTTAATTTTCTGTCCAATAATGATCAGATATTTCTAACTCATCTCAATGCTGGAAAAGTAATTGAATTCCTACTGTGATTAGAACAAAGAACTTGCCAAGGCTGTAATTATTTTCAAAATAATCTCACAATGGTAAGAAGTCAATATTTTTGCATTTCCATACAAGATTGGGATAGAACGTGCTTCTGTAGAAGCCCTGGGGAAGAATTATTGCAACACAGCTTCCCAGATAGAGACCCAGATTAAGAGACTGCAGTGCTGAGCTGGATGGCGTAGTAGGGGGAAGAGGTTCTGGATAGCTACATCCTAGAATCTCTCAGAATATATGCTGTAATTAGAAGATTATAGTTTTAGTTTGGAAAAATTCCGTCTATTTGCGTAAGCAAATGACAGGTTGAATTCAATTGGATTTTGCTGTGTCATCCTTGGCTTGACAATGATTAACAAATATGCTCTAAATCTTTAAACTTAGGAAACTTAAAACTTTTAATAGTGTAATATAGACATGCAGTAACTTTAACAAGGAACATTGTGTATTTTACTACTTTCATAAAACTTAAGTCATTAAATCAATGTGTAGGCAGGTTTAAAATATCCATGTGGAAGCACCAAAAGCATTGTTCCCAGAAACACACTATAAGTCTTGATGAAAAAAGGCATTTTTTCAAACTTCACCGTTTTCTGTACAAACTTTAAATATTTTAATCTTCATTGTAATATTGTCTTTCATCTGGAACACTAGTATGGAACACTAATATGTTCTTATTGACTAAACTTGTTATTTTTCTGAGGATACTTTAATAGAAAAAACTGAAAATGTTCTTTGTGGGTGTTTGAAAACTTCTTGGTATATTTGTCTTAATACAAATATAATTTCCACAAATTTAGGTAAAGCTTTTAATAGTCAACACAGTACATCCACCTTCTTATAGGTATGTTCAAATTCAGCTAAACAAATTGATTTGATTTTGATGATTTTCTTTTATTAAACATGCTAGGGGTTGCAATATCATATTAAATTTAAAGTCAGACAAAGACTTCGTTGATAGGTTTTTTTAATTGTATTTGAATTACTGGTGAAGTGATATATTTATTTTGCACAAATGTAATCCACTATACCTGCCAATAGTTTTCTTGCAATTCTTCCTTGCATCCAGTAATTTCATATATAACTTTATATATATTTTTTCATTTTCAGGTGGTTTTTTTTTGCAGCAAACATTCTTTTAAATGCATTTTATATCCACAGTTTATTTTCTTTGATCTTCCTGCCAACTGTTTTTTTAAATATCTCATTAACACAATGGCAATAACTTCCATTGTACTCCATAAATAAAAACATTTACTGTGTTCCTAGCAGTTTCCATATTGTCTTTCATCAGTAATTCAACTTACAAGTATTAATTTAAATCGATGTACATGTATTTGCATATATTTGCCAATTTAATTCGACAAAATAAAATCACCTCCATTTAGGTTTATTTTTCTTTCTGGTTTTTTTAGTTTCACAGATACAGAACATATCTTTTTCATTCTCTCCTTTCATTCATTAAGTTTTCTTTAGGCATTTACTTCTTTTACATTCCATGCAGCCATCTACATCCATCTGTAGCCCTGTTTTATAACTATCATTATTTTTTAAATGAACCATATGTGTTGACCTCTGCAACCCCTCATGGCTTTGGTTAATTAGGACTTATTACAGATTGCTTTTAAACAAAGCAGAAGTGAGGGCAGGTTACTCTTCCTAGCTTTATGCACGTAATACCCAACATTGCCTGCTAAAAGTAAGGACAGTTTTAGTATAACGGGCCAGGATTCCCTAAGCATAACCAAATCCAGTTTTACCACAAGAATGCTTACATTATCCTATGCAAGTAAAGCAAATCTATTTAGCTGCCAGCTATCAGTACTCTCTCTAATATTCTGATGAATAATTTCATTTTGGATATAGGAATATAAGATATGATGACGATGGAAGTAGTTTGAATTTTTATTGGTAGAAGAATTAAATTCATGGTCATAGTTGAAATTTGATATCAGTACTATTTTTTAAGGGTTTAATGTTTTTCCTATTTTCAAAGCAACAAAGCAAAGCTTGTTTATGAGCAAGTTCTTGCTTTTCATTAGTCAAACCGAAATCCAGTGGGAAGGTTCATTATTTACGTATATTTCATTCTTATGTCAATAGTATTTTGGATATAGGAACTCTTCATGATTCCCCTAGACCAGGGGTCCTCATTTTCCAGGTCCTATCCCACTACAGGGCCTTAAGCCATTCTAAACCGAGCCCGGAAAGGGCAGCATGAGCAGCAGGTGAGTGAACATGCACTCCAATTGCTCAAAAAGCAGGTGCTTTCTCCAGTTGTGGGTTGCTCCCAGTTCCGCTCGGTTCTCCGAACTGGTAGTGCCGACAGCGGGAGGCTCCACCCACCTACCCAGGACACTTCTGTGCATGCACGTGCACCAGTAGCAACGGGTTTTAGAACCCACTACTAGCTTTCTCCCTCTCTTTTAAATTGACCTCCCATCAATTCTTTACAATTTATAAGGAAGAATTAGTTCTCTCTATACCTTTTAGCAAAAAGGGTTACCACTTATTCTATGCGATTGGGAACCAGTTTGGTTCAGTGGTTAAGGCACCTGACTAAAAAGCAGGAGACTATGAATACAAGTCCTGCCATGAATACAAGCCGTGAAAGACAACTGAGTGAATGCCATTCTTTCAGACCAAACCAAACCAAACCAAACCAAACCAAACCAAACCAAACCACTTCATAGGGTGTTTTGTTGGGAAAATAGAAGAAAAAAAGGTGTGTTGGATATATTTGCCTCCTCAACATATCTGTAACAATAATAAAGGTGAGACAGAAATAAGCAAAAAGTAGAATAAAACTGACAAATTCATAAATAGGTTTGTCCTATTCAGCAACTATATGGTTGTGGAATATCAATTTGACAATAATAGCCTACAGTGTTTACACTTTTCTCATTGTTTTCTTTCTATTTGGTGTCCTCCTGTCATCAATTTGATTGTTGTATAGTAGGTGCAGCAGAAAGCTGAAATGAAAACAACTAAGACAGACAAATGAAAAGGGTTCAACTTGCTGGACCAGCACAAGATAAAAAGAACAACAATAAAATGGATGTTATTACCCCCTTTCATAAAACACCAATATGTCTCCTATTAAAACAAATGATCCTTCCTTCCTTCCTTCCTTCCTTCCTTCCTTCCTTCCTTCCTTCCTTCCTTTTGTATTGTGTCAGGTTATGAGAATATGGATAGATGGCTAAAGCAGTGATGAAATCTAAAAATTTCCCCTACCGGTTCTGTGGGTGTCGCTTGGTGGGCATGGTATGGCTTGATGGGTGTGGCAGGGGAAGGATACTGCAAAATCTACATTCCCATCCCACTCCAGGGGAAGGATAATGCAAAATCCCCATTCCCACCTCACTCTGGGGCCAGCCAGAGGTAGTATTTGCCTGTTCTCTGAACTATTCAAAATTTCCGCTACCGGTTCTCCGAACTACTACAAATTTCCGCTACCGGTTTTCCAGAACCTGTCGGAACCTGCTGGATTTCACCCCTGGGCTAAAGGCTGTCTCATGCTTATGAATAATAGAACTGGTTGTTCCAATTTCAAGGGGTGCTGCTATTAATTTTTTTTCAAATAAAAATTATACATATAAATATTTATATGAGAACACTCCTATCACCAAAACAACTATTTTGTCTCCTAATGTCACAGAGGAAAATTGTAGGGAAAAGAAAAGAAAAAGAGATAATGATAAAACTCTTACTTTATAAATTTCAAAATAGCTTTAAAGATAAGAGCATCTACATTTTAATTTTATCTCTATTATTTGTCCTATGAATAATATTCACAATCATATTATTCCCAATTGCATGTAATTGGAATGAATGTCATAAGCCTGTTAAATTTTGATGTATACTGGTAACTTTTACAAACTTTTACAAACAAGCCAATGCTGTCATCCTCATTTCAATCATTTATCTAGAAATGGTGACATCTACTCAATCCCAGCTGCTGAAAACAGTTTTCATTAATCAATCCATTCTGGCATGCATCCCTCACTGCCAAAGAAGCAAGCCACTGATTAATTTCAAAAGTAGTTTATCTGTTCAGCAATTTGGAATCTTGGCTTGTTTAAGCAATTCCTCTGATAAGTATATAAACAACTGTCAGCTATGTGTTAAGTTCTGCACTAACCAAATCCTGAAAGTTCCTCTGGCTTAATCTTCACAAAAACAGTTTATATTTTTATATAAACATAAAAATAAAATACAACAGTCTTTCCTGAAATTTATGTAATGTAGAAATTGAAATATGTAACATTTATTTTAATGTGATATATTAAATATTGCTTGATTTTATGGAAACTAAATAAAATTTAACAAGCAGACATTGTTGACCAAGATTGGGTACTGCATTTGGGAAGTCTAACATATAGTATATGTCCTCTAACTCCTTTAGAAACCACAAGTTTAACTAAAAAGTATTTGGAAATATGAAAGAGTATTTTAATTAAAAACTCTAGAAGTAGAAATTAGGTATATCTATGTAAGAATTGATAGTTCCTCAAAAAAAGAAAATTGTCTTTCCTAAATCAAAACAGAATGAATGAAGAAACAAACTGCTCTAAATGTTTTACTGATGTCAGGGACATCGTACACATTACCCCAATAATCACTTAGTGATAGAGATGTCAGGAAGTTAAAAAAAGCCAAAGAGAAATTTTTCTCCTTCCATTCTGACACCTTAATTATGAGGACTGCTGAGATTGTGATGAATGATCAGGGAAATTGTTAAGATTTACCAATCCCACAATTTATATGAAAAAAGATTATGTAGGCTTCTGGTAATAGTATTGACATCTTAAAGGCAAGAGCTTTTGAGCCAGGCTCAGTAATAAACATACATGCTATCATGCAAACCTTTCAGACAACCTTACTTAGCCACATACTGTTTTTAAAATATAACTATTATGTTTTCATTTGAATTTTTTTTTTAAAAAAAGTTATATTAAACTGTGAATCTACAGTAAATACCAAAGGGAGAGCTGATTTCTTTTTTAAAGAATTCAGGTACACTATATGTTGAGTTCCGATATTAAAGAGTCAGGAGGCAACTTTGTGACAACAGCTCTTTTTATTAGAATAGTGAGAACTCCAGCAAAAGCCCAGCCGGTGGCTCCTGTTTAAATAGGGAGCTCCGGCTGGGAAGAACCAATTAGTGATTGCAACCTCCTGCTCAATAGAGTGGACCTGTTTGACGACTTACTAGCTAACATGCAAATCTCAGGACACAACAGCGTCCTCCCATTTGTATTTTTGTAAAGAGCTGATTTGAGGATGGGAATGGCCATCGTGGAATTTTTTTGTGTGGGTGTGAAAGTGCTCCAAAACTGCCACTTGCTCTCTAGATACAAACCTACCCATTTGTCTAGCCAATCCCTCCATTAGAGGGAAATCGCACAGGTAAGTATTCACCTGGGAGAGCGGAGAATAAAGTGGATATGAATAGAAATGAATTTAAACATAAAGGACAAAATATGAAACAAAAAAGAGAAAGAAAAATAGAGGAGAGGGAGAGCAAGAAGAAGAACAAAATTAGAGGCTTATCCAATTTGGACTGATGGACTATCTGATCAAAGATTTAAAAGGTGAAGGGGGGAAATGCAAGTTAAAGCAACAAATGAAATCAAGGCTATAAGGAAAAAAGCGAAAGAGAGATTAGCCACAAGGATATCCTGAGCATTTTCCAGGACATTTCTTTAATTCTGTCTTTAACGGGAACTTTTGGATTTATTTATTTATTTTTAAAAAGCTCTGGTGACCAAAAGGAATCCAAGTCCTTTATTTATGATCATTTTGACAAGACAAATCCAAATATCTTGGATTCTGGCATGCATTCTTTGTTTCCCTGCTTTGTTCAAGTAATTGCCTCCACCCTAAATTCACATTAGGCACCTCCTCAACACCTCACCTGTTAACCAAGACCATCATGTTCCTTGATCAAAACTAGCAGCTGTTCATGTTGGCTGCAGTCTGTAGAGAGATTTTCCTGCTTCCCTTCCTCTATTCCAGTGATTCTTTATTCCGTACCCCGGAGTCTTCCAGATATGGTTGGGCTGCATTTCTCAAAAACCCCTTTTGGGAATTGTGTGAGTTGTAGTCACAGCTCACCTGGAGAAATCCAGATTAGAGGTGGTTACTTTATGGCATCCTAACAGAGCAGAAAACTTGTTTGCTTCATCATTAAAATGAAGACACATCTAGAGATTTGCAGCAATGTTTTTATCCAATCTGCTCAATTAATTGAAGTCAATTTTCTCCTTCTTTCCATTGTTGTAAAATAAAGAGACATTCTTGTTTATTTATTTCTTTTTTTTCCCTTTGTGTTTTTCTTGTTGTTGTCTGGCACAGGACTTGCAATTAAAAGTTATGTGAAAGTTTTTTGTTTGTTTTGCAGCAGCATTGTTAAATATTTATGAAGGGCCTTAAGTCTAACTCGCCTTGAGGAAAAATAGAGGAATTAATAATGTATGCCATTGCTTTGCAGAAAATTAAAGGTTGGGAGCACGTGTTTAAAAATTAAATCATCCACAATCTAAGCTAACAGATGTTATTTAGTTAAAATCTCACAGACAACAAAGTATGGAAAAGGTGTCTACTCTTTCCTCACTCCCTTCTCTCAGTGAAATCTTAATGATTCATTGCAGTTGAACAGATTCTGAAGCCTGAGGCTATCAGATGGATAATAAAGAGGAACTTCCATTATATCCTTGAGAACTTTTGCTTCTTTGTCAAATTTCCTATGCTATTATAATTTAACAATGAATGCCCTGATCTACACAGACAATTTTCAACATATGTAGCTCCAGCTTCAGGAGGGGCTGTGTAAGTAAATCAATTAAGATACGGGGTGTCAAACTTGATCGCGTCACGTGACGTATCGTGACGTATTGCAATGTTTTTTACCTTTGTGGAGCTAGGGTGGATGTGGCCTGTGTGTGACCCATCTGGCACACAGGCCACCAGTTTGACAGGCCTCAATTAAGAGCTACTTAATTCAGCTTCCCACATAACAACTGATCAGTCTCATGTTAGCCATTTTGAATTCCACCTCATCCCCACCAAACATCTCTGACAAATGACACCCCAGCCTTTATTAAAAGAGTTCTAGCAAAGAAGAACAACACTTCATGGCAACTTCTTTCATAATTTGTAGTCAAGATGTTATCCTGATGTGTAGCTTGAATCTTCCTTGTAATTCTAATAAATGTATAAGAAATGTTCCTTATAATTCTAATCTAGTTCTGGTCTTGCCTTCTGGAGCAATAAAGAATAAGTCCATTCTCTCTTTAAGTGCTGTATGCTGATCATAAATATCATCCCATGAAGCTTCACCAATGCCTACCATATTGTATTTCTTCTAAATTGGTATCTCAATTTCCCCATGTTTAATTTCCATATTCAGTGCATTGGTGTAGAAACGTCTAAGGTTTTCAGTTATAGTAACTATGGTGCAGTGAAATGGAATTGAACAGTTCGCATTTGTACCCAACCTTTTGGAGTGGCGCAGTGGCCTAGAAGTGAAGATGTTCACCTCCCACTTGAAAGGTTGAGAGTTTGACCCTAGGCAGAGGCAAATGCTCCTTTATCAGGATGCAAAGAAAAAATATCTGCTGTGAACTCCGCATAGGTGTCAGGAAGGGCATCTGGACAGTAAATGCTCAGCTCCATTCAGTCCCCCTGACTCCACCCTGATAAAAAGGTATTGAAGGGTCATAAACAGGGAAAAATATATCCCATCTTTATTAGTTTTACAAATAACTCAAGGCAGGGAACATATCCAACACACCTTCCTCTTATTTTCCCCACAGCGATAACCCTGTGAAGTAAGTAAGTTATGACTATACAGGTAGTCATCAATGTAAGATTACACTTAACCCCAAAATTTATGTTGTTTAATGAGAAACTTATTAAGTGAGTTTTGCCCCATTTTAAGACTTTTCCTGCCTTATTTGTTAAATCAATCACTGCAATTGTTAAATTAGTAACACAGATGTTAAGTGAATCTGGTTCCTCATTGAGTTTGCTTGTCAGAAGGTCGCGAAAGAGATCACATGACTCCAGGACACTGCAACCATCAGTTGTTAAGCATCCAAATGTAAATCATGTGACCATGGGGATGCTACAAAGATCATCAGTGCCATTGTCACGTCCAATGGTCACTAAATGAACTGCTGTAAGTTGAAGACCTACAAGCCTAAAACACAATAAAAATGAAATTAGTTTAGCAAGATTTATTTTGACAAATCTATGCTTACTCTAATTCTTACGGATATGCTCTAGCATCTTCTCAATGGACTTTCCTTTAGGTCAGTGTTTCTCAACCTTGGGAGTTTGAAGATGCGTGGACTTCAACT
>JANHGD010003834.1:134875-146585 GCA_027560375.1 Imantodes cenchoa | reverse complement strand
GATCCAGATTGTTGGGGGCAATATGCTGACTCTGTAAACCGCTTAGAGAGGGCTGTAAAGCACTATGAAGCGGTATAAAAGTCTAAGTGTTATTGCTATTGCTTTTTATTTAATTTGTCACACATGTACAAGATAATAGGTAGATCAGAAGGGAAGGTGATTGTGATAGGAAGAACTTAAAGCATTAGATTTCTTTGACCCAAACTTCCTTTTTATACAAATAGGAATGCATTATATACATACACATACACATACACTTATTTAATCAGAAATGAATGATCTATTCCTGAAGGGTTAGCATGATGTCCCTGCCCCAAGGAAATGACAAATGGAATCCATGTAGAAATGCTTTGTTCTCTTACATTTAGGGAAATAGAAATGGCTTTCCATAGAAGAAATGTAGGTAGTTTGTGGGAACAATTACTTTCAGAATTTGAAAGATGATGGATCAGTTATTTATTGCATAGCTACAGGATGTGATTCTTGCGTGTCTCTTCATGAACCCACTACACCAGAAACTGGAAGGATATTACATATGGTGCTGATTTTATTTCACTTAGCATCAGTTCTCAAAAAATCATTCCAATGTCAGTGTTTCAAATAACATTCGAGAAATAAATCAGAGTCCATCACTCGGCCTTCTCCTTGAAAAAGATTTATTAAAAGAGTCATGTTGGTACAACTGGGAAAACCTGAATCTAAAGTCCTAGGGGTTTTTCCCACCTAGTTTAAAGTTCATCCCTGTTCCTATTCCCACAGGTTCATCACATGCACCACTCCAGTGTGCCAAGTCCTCCTTACTGCTTCCGCCCAACTGCTGAACAAAAGATGACCTTGAATCACTGGGAAGAATTTATTATTTTGTCTAAACCACTATCCTCTCAAGCAAACACCCCTCCCAATTCCCACAGTCCTAATGCACTCTACATTCTATCATGTGGCAGGCCAAAGTCTCCAACTCAACGATGGCTTCGGCCTAACAGTTACATCAAGCAATGCAAACTTTACCATATGTTTTTGTTGACTGTTCAGCTTGGCTTTTAGATTCCTTTCACTGCTACTTTGATTGTACATGTTCTTCTTACCCTACCCAACTGTCTCCTTTTTAAAAATATTTATTGGGTTATGTGATGGAATGTCTGGAGTCCTAAGAGAGAGAGGCAAAGAATCAAAGAAGCTTAGAAAGTCTGATAGACAGGAAAAGGGCTAAATTGGCCCCTCCCTAGCAATTCACAGAGTATATCTATAGTTATGCAGATAGTAGCTTCAGTCTGGCAAGATTCTGTCTGTAGGTGAACAATGATAAGGAAACTATAATTTTCTTATTAATTGTACTAAAGTATAAATTTCAGTTCTCCCAATTGATTTTTCTCTTCAGAATGCCTACGTGAATATAAATCGCATCATGTCCGTTGCATCCAGGCTTTCAGAGGCTGGCCACTATGCATCTCAACAAATCAAGCAGATTTCCACACAGCTAGATCAAGAGTGGAAGAGCTTTGCTGCGGCACTGGATGAGCGTAGCACTATCCTGGCCATGTCTGCTGTGTTTCACCAGAAGGCCGAACAGGTATGTAATTTTTACTGAGTCAGATGCCTTTCTGCCTTGTCCGTGGCATTGATCTAGTTTAAATCACCATCAGTATAATTAATACAATCAGTGTATTCCTTGCATTTTCCGACTGTTTCAAGAACTATGAGTTGGCTATTGTTTTGAGCTTTAACATTGGGCTCCTATCCCCCTTCCCAAAAAATATTTCTCCAGCCTGTTCAATACAGTGTATCTCTTTTTCTATTGGCTTAGGCTAGATAGAGTGACCTGAGAATGGAGTGTTAAGAGAAAAACTCATGGCCACACAAAGGGATACTGTTCACAGGTGCATGCTAACTTTCTTAGTAGGTTTAGGCTGGTTTCTTTTTTGTTTAAATCTGTTATGGAAAGTTGAACATTCATGCAGGATTAATCTAAAACCCACGCGTCAATAAATATGCTATGCTTTATCTTTTAGACAAGCAATACAATGGTTGACTACATTCAACATATAGGTGTTGGTAATGCAAAGATGAGTACATGCAACATCTATTACTACAGTGTTGGTTTGGTTAGTTTATGCATGCTTTTTTGCTCTAGTGACATCGAATATCTGTGTATAGCGTGTGTACATCTTACAGAATTTGGCAGAAGCTCTAACTAACTGATCTTCTGGCTTCTATTTCAGTTATTTTCAATCACATTTTTTTAAAGAAAAAAAAAAGGAATTCAAACATATTTTTAAAATATTCAGTTGTCCATTTTTTCCCTGCCAGTCTGTGGCAATAGAAATCAGCATGGGTTGCCTTCCTATCTTTTGTCCCACATGGTGTCACTGTTGCCTACAAAGAGATCCCAATAGATAGAAGAAGTTTTCTTGGTCCAATAGACCAATGCTTAAGATATATGAAGAAGATGGGTACAACAGATCTCTAGTATTAAATATTTAGGTATCCTTTTTTTTTTTTTTTTTTTTGCAATGCTCTCCGGTACCTCTGCCACACCTGCTGTACTCTCTAGGACTCTCTTTTTTTTTTAAATAAAAGGTGAAGTCCTTAGATTCATCAGTGTTTATGTTTGAAAGGAATACCATCTTAGCATAACTTGTGTAACTAAGGAGAGCCAGATATTCCAATGATACATGATATATAGTTTTATCTGATTAGACCAAAAAATATTTCTCTCTCCTTTTTCATGTTTGTAGCAATTACGTTTATACCAATCTTGAAAACTTTGCCATTTTCTGGCACATCTTTTGTGATGTCTTTTTGTCCTCTTTGTGTCTACTCAGATAAGTTTTCACAGCTAGGATTCAGTTTTGTGGTCAAGGTGGACAGTATTGTTTTCATGAGATCCCACAGCTTTAGATTGAAATGTTCAGCTGCTTTACCTGAATCTAACTGAAGTGAATTAAATCTAGTTAATTATCATTGTTCTTATCATATATGAGTTCATAAAAGCAGTCTTCCCCTTTTATGTACAGAAAGTTCACTTTAATATAAATAAGATGTAATACAAGGTCCATTAACAAGGAGGGAATAACTAATGGATCATAAATTTGATTCAGAAAGATATTTTTTCCTATTAACATAATACTCCTTATTACATTTCAAACTTTTTGCTGGGGAGGGGGTAAAGTCCACTGAAATCAATAGGATGTTTTACCATTTAATTATCTATTGGATCTCATTGCATTTCAATTACTTTAATTTGTTGTTGATTTTAAGTGAAAATCTCTAGTTAACTTGTGGCCTCTGAAATTCAGTTTGAACAGGAAAGTTCACTGAATTTCAGGAATGTGTTCAGGATTCACTCAGCTGTGGTGGCACAGTGTTTAGAATGCAGTACTCCAGGCTAACTCACTGCTCACTCCAGAAGTTTGATTCTGAGTGGCTCAAGGTTGATTCAGCCTTCCGAGGTCAGTAAAATGAGGAGCCAGATTGCCGGGGGCAATATGCTAACTCTTTAAACTGCTTGGAGAAGGCTGTATATGAGTCTAAGTGCTATTGCTATTGAGAAACACTGGACTAGAGAGAAGGTGGCAATGGCAAATCACTTTGCAATTGTTGTTAAAAAAAACTAGAGACATGTCCACATGGTCACCAGAAGTCAAGCCCAACTCAAGAGAGTCTTTAGCTTTAGCTGTTATTATTTGGCTGTCTTGGGGCAGTTCTGTAGCACTGCTACTTAATCTGCTTATTTCCCATGCTGCTCCCAGCCATTTCTTAAGCCAACTGCAGAAATATTGGTCTGGTTTAAACTGCATTAGCATGGAGCTGGACTGATGCTCAATCTTACAAAATCTGATTCATCGTGCTTTTGTTTCTTATCCTCCCAATCCGTGTAGTAAATCAAGAGTGACTGCTGGTTCCTGTGTGAACTGGTCCACGAGTGCCAATCATTTTCTTTTTAGGAACGCTTTTCCAGACATTGACTCCCAGGGGTGATTTTGCCCCTCATTTCCCACTTCACCTCTTTTGCCACTAACTCAGGCCTTCTTATATCCTTTTCCCCTTTTGTAGAACCGTTGCTCTGGTGCTAGAATAATCAAAGCCACGGGGAAACAGTTCTTTGCTTCCTGGTTTCTCTGTATCTCAGTTGAAATTTTGTTAACAAGGAAATACTGATATTTCAACTTCTTAGAAAGAACAAAAATAGCAATATTCCTTGATTTAAAAATAAAAATAAAGGTAAGAGAAGCTGGAGTGGGTGATAGGAAAGCAAGAGGAGAATGTTTTATCCAGCTTCAACAGAAACAGAAAGGTTGTCGACTTGGATATGTGTTGAGCAGAGCCTGAGCTTCTAGCGTTGTGGTTCATTTAATTAATTGATGGGTTTTCACAGGATAATTTTTAAAAATACAGAGAACGTAACAGCCCTGCAGCCCAAGACAAATGGCTATTCAGGAGAGGAACCAACCATGCATTGCAGAGAATCAGAGCTGCATCTGTTGCCTCTGGAACAGAACAAAGTGCTGGAGGCCATGAAGAACATAAGATGGCTGAGTTTAGAAAACAGATGTTTTGAACTAAAGCTGAAAACAGCTGTGCAGGCCAGGGTACATTTATAAAGGCCTCGAAGTGGAAAGAGGATGATATCATCCATTCCGCCACTCAAGAAGTGGTGGAATGGAATGAGTTGAATTGAATTAAATGCTATATTTGTATAGTATACATCAGGGGTAGGTTCTAACTTACCTCGCTGCCGGTTAGCTTCCTCCTGCGCCACACGGGCATGCGTGCACAAAGCGCACACGTGCATGTGCAATGCCCAAAAATAAAATAAAAAAATCCTCCCCCCAAAAGCCAAAACCAAGATGGTGACGCATGCACAGTGCCGGAAACTCTGCTTCTGTGCATGCGCAGAAGAAAAAATAACCCGGAAAAAAATTCAAAAAACCAATTTAAAAAAAAAGATGGCGTCATCCACGGACCGGTACCGACAGAACTGGTTCTGTGACATCATCGTGATGTCACCAGCAGATTGCTATCGGTTCGGGCAAACCGGTCCAAACCGGGAGGAATCCACCTCTGGTATACATGCAAAGCAACGTGATGATGATATTGATGATGATAATGATGATGATGATGATAATAATAATACCAAAAAGAGGGAGTAGTAAGAAAGATAAGAATAAATACAATCTTACAGCCATACTACGAGGGTAAATACACATAGACATTAGACAGCACTTTGAGAATTAGGTGTTCAGCAGAGTGATGGCACGACTGTCTAGTCATTTTAGCCTGCAATGCTCTATAGCGGTGTCCTGAGGGGAGGAGTTGAAACAGTTTATGTCCAGGATGTGAGAGGTCTGAAGATATTTTCATAGCCCTCTTTCTAGCTTGGACAGTACACACGTCTTCTATGGAAGGCAGGCTGGCTGCGATTGTTTTTTCTGCAATCCTAACTGTTCATTAAAGCCTGTACCTGTCCTGTGTGGTTGCTATATCAAACCAGACAGTTATAGAAGTACAAATGACAGACTCAATAATTCCTCTGTAAAACTGTATTATTATAATGAACAAAAAGTTCAGATCTGCCCTTGGAATGGCAAAAGCCATATGAAGTTTTCTGCCACTTCTGCAGTTTCAGTGGCATTTCGCATCAGCATCACTTATTTTTCTGCAAGGATTCCTTCATACTGTCAAGCTTGATGCATCTTCTCTTGCCCTGATTATCCAAATTTCCCAACTTAATGGCGTCCAACTATGTTGGATTACAACCCCCAGACTTTCCAGCTAGTGACAGTATTCATGCAGACTAACCATTCTGGTAGTTATAATCCCACACATTGGAGAGTTACCCTTGCTGGTAACTGAGCCCCAGATATACTTCTTTATATGTACAGCCTGCGTTTGTATTGCCTCGTTCCAATATTGCTTATTTAGAATTATTGTGCAGATTTGATACAGGCCTTGCAGAGTGATGAATTGCCAACTGATAAATGCCAAATGTAAAGGTCTCTTTTCGGCATTGGAACTGAGGGATCCCTACGGTGTTCAAAGGAACAGAGATTGAATATGCATGAGGGAAGCCGGTTTGAGACATAAACAGTGAAAATAATAAATCTTTTCCCCTTGCTATTAATGGAGGAAAGGGATATTTGGTTGAGGGCCGGGGGAAAATGAAATATTTTCTAAAATATTTTAAATATAAAACGCAGCTGTAGGCAAATCTTGAGCTAAATTTACTGGGCTGATTTTCTGGCTTGCTGTGTGAAATAAGATCACTTCAAGTAGTTGAAATACAATTAGGATTGTCATGATTCAGCACTGGAGCGTTTTGTAGAAGACAGATGACCCTTCCATTTCATTTCTAATGACAGGTACTATGTTTGAAAGCAGTGCATCACAATGCCCAGTGTCATTCCTTCATGCTTTCGGACATACCCTACCCATAGAAGCCCAGGTAGTCTTTAAAGCCGCTGGGTCAGCCATAAAGCTTGCAAAGCTATCTCTGATTGTCTGCGCTTCCACAGGGATCACCATCTTCCAAGGGCAGACAGCCAGGGACAGGCTTCAGAGCAATGAATTCAGAGCAATTCAATTCATGTAAATAAATATGTCTTGTCTTGCAGATCATACAGCTGCTGCAAACGCTTTCGGGAATGGTGTTTTTCTTATGATAAAACGTTTTTGCAAAGCAACTTTGAACGTTTTACACAGCTGTATTAATTTCACATTGACAATCCTGGGTGACAGGTTTTTGATACACTCCGTGGAAACGTTATTTATTTATTTATTTAATTATTTATTTATTTATTTATTTATTTATTTATTTATTTATTTCTGCTGAGCAACAGTCATGACTCACTGTTCAGGACAAAGTCTGAGTTCCGTCATTAGGATCTCTCAAGAACCATAAGCAGATGCTTCCTTGGACTTAAGCGAAGAGCTTCATTATCTTTATAGTACAATTTTCTCAGCTGGTTTCACTGTTTCCATGATGTATACATAATTTGAAAGTAGATCTTGGGTGAGGAAATCAGTTGTAAAGATAAACAGCCAAGGTGAAAGGCTTTTCATTCTGGTCCAGCTCAGACAATGAAATTGTTATTATTACTTTCATAATAACATAGTTATCCGTTAATTTAACAATATAGTGAACATTATTCTATTGTCTGCTGATATACACATACAGCATTTCATTTTATAAAAGTAGTAAAGACAGTTGTTAAGTTGAAAATGCAAAACGTTACACAGTCTCACAATTGCCACTTAAAGCACTTTCTGCTAGGGCTGTTTCACGCAACCACTAGACATACGGCCATCCCTTGAAAATCCAGGCTTGTCAGAAGCATCACTATCAATAACTAAGCTTTTGCAAGCCTTTTTAAAGGTGCTTTCCAAATTTATGACTTTTTTTTTTTTTAAAGATTTTTATTAAAGATTTTAAGTCCAATTGCAAAAGCAAATACAAACTAAACTCAGAAAAGAAAGCTAAAGAATAATATGTGCAAAGAAAGAAAAAATAGAAAAGAAAGCAATAGGAAAAAGAAAAGAAATGTAAATAAGTGACTCCCAGTCTTCTTCACAAGTAAAAACAAATTTAATTATTCATTATCCTATATAAAGTTACCAACAAATCTCTCTTCTTCCCATAACCCTCCGTTCTATATGAAAACTCATAAAGCATCAATTTTGCAGCTCAGTGTCAGCAAAAAGTCTGCAAAAAGTTTTATAAAAGCATGCCTTATTTTAACTTTGATCAAACAAATCAATTTCATATTCCTTTCTTTTACTTCTAACAGTCTTGATCATTAATTAATTCAGATGCTATCTTTCTTTTTCTCATCACAGAGGCTTCTTCAAGGCTTTAGCATTGTGAATGTGGTGGAAAGTCATTATCACAATTATTATCTTGGCTAGCCTTTTGTATTTCCCGTTTAATTTTCAAAGCCTTATCCAGCTTTTGTGTAGCCAGTAAAAAGTACTTATAGAGCTGGTCTCTTGGTTCTTCTCTATCTTGTACTCCACACTTTTTCCTGTCATTGTTATTTCTAATTTGAATGGCTTGTCTGTTTATAATCCACACATTTTAATGTACTGCTGATTCCATTATTTCTCTAACATGCAACATTTGTTTCACATCTCTCTTTCTTTTATTAACATATTTTAAACATCGTTTATCCATAGAAGCAGACATGATTACTTATTGTTGATATTGTTGCTGCTAATGTCTGGCCACTAGTGTCCAATTTAAATCACAAGGTCTCTTATCTCTCTAATGACTTGCCATAGTCAAAATAACTTGGTCTTCATGGTAAACTGTTTATATCATAAATTCCAAAATCTTATCTACTATACATTTCAATATTACAAATTTATCCAGACCTCTCATTCTTTATAACTTTCTTGTTTGGCTTTTTGCCATTTATTTCAAATTTTTAATTTTCATAAAAATACATTTTATTACATCAGGTGACTTTTCAGGCTTGTCATTCCAAAGACCGCCATAGACTTAAAATACTTAAATAAGCACTTTCCAAAAGTGCTCAGAACTCAAGTTTGAGAATTTAGTGTCCTTTAAAAATCTTTGCCAGGGCAATGGGGGGTTGCTATTGGTTTGGACCAGTTCACCTGAACCGGTGACGGAAATTTGCCTCCGTTCGTTGATGGCTGGCTGGCCACGCCCCTGAACCAATACTCCTGTCGCCGCTCCTTGAAAGCGGCTGGCAAAGAACCCTCTGCGCATGCGCAGAGAGTCATTTGCGTGACATGACCAAGGGCCACTTCCAACATGATGCAAACCGATAGGGAAGGTAAGTAGAACTCACCTCGAAGCAGGGTGACCGATCCTGGCACCCAAGCTGGCACTCAAACCCGCAGGAGATCTCCCTTCGTTTCCTTCTCTAGAGAGGTTCTGAAGAATCTTGTAGGGTTTGAGCCAAATCTACAATTTTAAAAAACCTGTCACGCTATAAGGTCCTGAGGGGAAGTTTCAGCAGAGAATGAATGTTCTCAAGCTGGTCCCCCCTTCATCAGTTGAAGAAAAGCATTTGATCAGTTTCACTGAGGTGAAGCACAGTCCCTGTCATTCTCAGAGGTTTTCCAGTCAATTGACTCGGTAGAGTTAAACAGGAAGAAGTAGGCCAGCTAAGCATGACATTCGAATCCTGAATGTCTTTGGTGTATTAAAATGCATTTTTAAAAATCTATATCCAGGAAACCATTCAAACATGTTGTCAAAGTTCCTTTCTATGTAATCTTTTCTTCCCTTTCATGTGCCCTTGATCCAGCTGGTCCAAGCAGTGGTTCACTCCCACCTCATTGTAGTTACTAAGTCAGCACATTTTCAAGCTGTTTTACTGCTCTGACCATATGCTTAGTAATGGTGCGGATTGTCCTTACGTATAAAATCAATTGACTGTAAGCAGTGGCCAAGTAAGCCTCGCATGATTAATGCAATAATTCAAATTCTTCCAAACATTCACGGAACAAATGGCAAAGAAACTTCCTTCCTAAGAGTCACAATGTGTTAATGGTGGGTAACCTGCCTGTGTCTCTATAGGGAAAAAAAAACACACACACACAAGCCACTCAAGCCAAATCAGTCTTTTACATAGGAGAAACTACTTGAACGGTGTTAAAAGCTGGATATTGATCTGTGCCTCACTGAAAGTCATGTGCTGATGTAAATGAAAATGTGTCAAGAGTCAATATTGATTTTTTTTTTACAGCGTGGTTGTCCCCTGGGAAATACTGCCAGACTGCTGCTGTGCTTGTCAGCAAGTGAAATAAGACCCTTTTTCCACAAGGCTACACATGTCCAGGCATCACATTTCCTCCTTTTACTGTAGTAAAAGGGACACAATGCCTAGAACATCTGATGTCAGTGGCTTCTTCATGAGAATCAATTTCTGAAGGGCATGAAGTGCAAAGGGAAATTTAAAATCGGAATGCTTTCCTGTAACCTATACTCAATTCGGCTTGCTTTTACAGAAAATAGTGATGCTTTAAAGCTACCAGAAGTTATTAGAAAAAAACTTTTGAGGCATAAAGAATGAATCGATTTGGACCAAGGAATCTAGCCAGGAAAGCAAAACCTTCCAACAATTGACTCCAGGTAGCTTCATTATTTATTGGGATTCCCATTCTGGCCTAAAGACTACAGATATGGAAGTTGTGACAAATGAGACCTTGTGGGGGGAAAAACCTACTTCACATATGCAGAGAAGCTGCTGTTTTGTACATATGTAAAATATTAAAAAAGACTCTGAAAGTTCTCAAAACAGCACCATGCATTTGAAATGACTGAAGTGAGAAACTTAAATACGGCAAACCTGTGATCCTCTAAAAGGGAGGTCTTCAAACTTGGCAACTTCAACTCCAAGAATTGGAGTTGGGGCTGGAGAATTCTGGGAGTTGAAGTCCACAAGTCTTAAAGTTGCCAAATTTGGGAACCCCTGCCCTAAAATGGTAAATGAATTTGTCCATTCCTTCTACAATAAAACTAATGATTCACCGAGGTTGGGGAAGAGGTAAATATACCACTTTCTTTTAAATTTAAGTTTGAAATCAAATGAAGCAATGATAGAACACAGTTTTTGTAACTTGTTTTCATACCCTCAGTGAGTGATGTTTTCTGACAAATAATGAACTAAGGCTTTCTTTCCCCAACAACAGAAATACTCAGTGAAAACAAAAGAAATGTAACTGCTTTCTTGACTTAGTCATATTTTTAACAATGCTGGTAGAATGGTCACCTTTAGCTTTACTTTGGCCACCCAACAGTTTTTTCCCACGTTGAAAAGTTGGGATTTTAAAATACGGTAAAGGATAAAATGAGAAAGAAACCCGATCTTTGCCAGAATGTGTAGGAGAAGAAGAGGCGGCATCTGGGGGGTGGAATCAAGAGAGGAATTAGGCTGGAGTTGATAATATTGCCACAAGCAATCCATGTCCAGCCTCCCCCTTGAATTTGTTAGCTCTTATCTTGTGTCAATTTAATGCTGACCATTAGTTAACTGAATGCTTGTGTATAGGCATAAGCAATAAATTTTCTTAATTGGAACTTAGTGTGTGGTCCTAATTCTTCGCACTTGACAAATGTACACTTGTGTGAACACTTCCAAAATTGTAGCTGTATTACCACACTTCATGCCAGTGGAGATTTCAGACAAACAAATGTTTCTGAGAAAAGCCAATGCCAATTGTCAATGGCCAGGGTGCATGAATAATTAATACCTGATAATTTGTCAGTTCTGGTACGCTGCAAAAGTTAGAGTTTTGTCCTTGAAATTCATTACACTTCAAACTTTGAGATATGTGGGAAGGAAGTGGAGGAAAAGAAATGAATGTTAGGTGAAAAGGAGTTCAGATTGTAAGAACTTCAGGAAGCAAGGGTTTCTCACTTTAATTAGCTCACTGTGAGTCTGGCTGGGAATTTATTCTTACCTATTTTCAAGATTATATTTTTACTCCAGAATGGTATTAAAGAAATTCATGTATTTCTTCTTTCTTTGGTTTGCTAGTCATATGGGGTTTGTCCAGTGTTGGGTTGCTGCCGGTTCAGACCGGTTCCCCCATACCAGTGGCGGAAAGTTGCATCCGCTTGCCGAACCGGCAGTGATGGCCGGCTGTCCATTCCCCGGAACTGGTTCTCCACTTGTCGTGGCTGGTAAAGAACCCTCTGCGCATGCGCAGAGACTTCTGCATATGCACAGGGGGTAATTTC
>JANHGD010003834.1:119194-129423 GCA_027560375.1 Imantodes cenchoa | reverse complement strand
CGGGACCTGGAGGAGTCCCACCCTGTGGGATCTAACCGGTCGTAGGGAGGTGTGTGGCAGCAGGCGGTCCCTCAGATGAGGTGTTCCAATGGTGGGTTGCTCCCAGTTCAACCCGGTTCTCTGAACCGGTAGCAGCGGCAGCAGGAAGCTCAGCCCACCTACCGGAGTCACTTCTGCGCATGCAAAAGCATTTAGCAAAAGCAGTTAGAACCCACTACTGAGATTCACAATAGTATAAGATACAATTTTATTAATTAATATAACAGCTGGTGAATTAGGTGAGACAGAGAGATGCAAAGAGTTCTTGCTTTTTTCTTGGACGTGACTCTTATTTTTGATATCCCTTTGAATCTATCATGCTTCCCTCTAAAATAGTTGATAAGAACACCCAAATGAAATACAGTAGAGAAATTCTTGTGATTCACTTAGACTACAGGACTATTCAAAGGCCATGAATCTTCCTTTTTGGTTTTGGGGAAAGAAGTGAAATTCCAATTATTTACAGTAAATATTTTTCTTCAAACAGGTCTACAGAGAATATTTCTGGTTTTAAGTCTAGATGTTGTTTTATTTTATTTTAGCCCAATTGTAAGCTTCCATGGCTGCAGTTTGAGAAAGTCCCAAATTAAGAAAACAACAAAGTCCCAAGCTGGATAAGGAGGAAAGGGGAAGAGGTTTAAGGTAGCCACACTTGAATCTCGCATGTTATATTTTGTAAGTAAGAAAGTTATAGCTTTAGTCTGGCAAGATTCTGTCCATTGGTATAAAGCAGGTAAAGAATTGGACTCGATTGGACTTCACTGTGTCTTCTCTGGGCTTGGGCCTGACAGGCCATCAGGACTTCACCTAATGGGATGTTTATGTGCCTCATGGTATTCGCACTAGAGTGACATACAACGTTGTTCCTATGATAGGATTTTTCTGCATTATAAATTCTGTACAGGAGGGAGGAGGAATTTCCACAGTAAATTTCAGCTGGGCCTCAAACTTACTTCTAATAAAGGCATTGGGGAATATTAGGTGGGGCGGGGGGAATCCTCATGCCACTAGTGGAGTTTGCTTTGATAACTAGCACATTAAGGGTGCATGTTATTTCTATTCCCAGTCCTTCCAAAACCATGTGAAGCAGACTTGCCAATGATAGAATGTTGATCACACAATGCACCAGCTACTTGTCTCCCTCCTGTTAACAAGTAGGGCCTGCAAATAAGCCAGCCATTCAGTGCTTTGCCCAAGCACGTATGCTCCCAGCTCAACAACAAAATCCCCTCATCTGTCCTTCAAATTAAATTAAATTAAATGCAAGCCGTATCCTTGTCTTCTCATCCCTTATTTTCAGTACATGCTGTGTTTATTTGGCAGTTTGCAGAGCAACTGCAATTTCACAGGGAGGAAGATGCCAGGCTCTAAGCCGTCGTTCCTCCTGTATTAAAAATGAGGGATGTCACAACACAATATTGTATCATCAATTTTGTAATCAGGTAATGCTGTAACAGTGGCTGAAGTGGGAAAGAAGAAGAGCTGAGTTCTGACAAAATGCATACTTTTTCAGCTGCCGGGGCACACCCACTTTGCTGAAATAATGAAAATTTTCCCTCCGCACTTCCCAGAAAAGAAGTGTGTGAAAAGGAAATGAAAAACAACAAATCCTCTTGCAAACAAAAAAGCTTTCTTACCTATTTCATTCCTGCTACTCTACGGCCGTGCTGAGCCAGCTGATTCTCAGGAGCAGGGGTGAGCCAGAGTTCCCTCTAATAGGGAAACGGGTTGCCCGCAATCTCTGCTGAGGTTCACCTTACCAAAAAAAAATGAGTTCATTTTTGTAGCTGACTGGCTAGAAACAAATGAGCTTAGTGGCTGAAGTCAGTCAATGTTGCCAGAGCACAAAGGTCTCAGCTTTTGCTGGTGCTGAATAGTTCATGTTCATGCGCCCTATAAAAAGGAGATTCTTAAATTAATGCTTCTTGAGAAGAAATATACAGTTCAGAATTATGGGTAGAAATGTATGCTGATGGAACATTAAGACACTGCATTGTGGTCCCACTGCACTTTCAGTCAGTATCCCTTTAAAGAATGCTGTGGAAAGATATTTCGTAGAATGGTGAATCATTAATTCATTGCTTATTACGGTTAATGGCCAGACAGTATAATAGCAAAATATAAGACACTTGGTCATAAACTAAGAAAAATAGAAAAGATAATCAAATAGAAAATGTGATCTGGCTGAGACCAAATAAAATTGTTTGTTAGTTTTCATAAAACAGAGTAAAGAAAAAGGTTGACAACTGAGGACACATTTAGATATACTTGCATAATAAAAAAATACATTTATTTTTGATACAGAGGGAACAGAATTGGAATGGGTTGTAATGGATTTTGTAAGCAAAACCATATATCTGATATAAGCTGAGATCAAATTTTCATAGCTTCAGGGCAAAATTTAGTTATTGAGTGAATAATATTAGTCCAGCAATCTGAGAGGAAAAGTGAGATGTATACTTATCTTCTCTACTAGGTAAATACTTTCAGAAAAGCAGAATTAAGTTAGCTTATATGCTCCTATAAAAGTTCCAGTATTTATTTATTTATAACATTTATATGGTTGCCAATTCAACCAAAAGTACTCTGGGTGGCTTTCAGAAAATTCAGCAAAACATAATGGCAAGAATACAAAATCACACTACATATACCGATAAATAATAATAAAAGGTGATCCTAAATAAAAGGACACCATCATCCAATCAGGGAATGCAATACAAAAATCCAGAGAAAGAACCAGTTTTTGACAGCTTTTCTAAAGGCCAGCAGGGTATGGTCAGGCTCTTTTATGGTCTTGCTAGCTTCATTGTAGATTGCAGGACTTCCTATGAAAAGCTAGTACGGTCAGTTTATCTCTGAGATTTGATTTTCATGATGAGTGAAAATTACCAATTTTTACAGATGGTGCTTGACTTATGATTACAATGAAGTCCAGAATTTTGGTCATAAGTTGAGGCATGTGATCAGTCTCTATTTTACAGTTATTTTTATGATGTTCATAAAGTCACCATGTTTATAAATCAAATCACAAGGTAATTAATTGATCCACATATTAAGTGAATCCAGCATATGCAATGGTGTTTTGTGTTTTTTTGCCATTTTCTTTCAGAAAATGGCAAAAGAATGTCACAAATCATGATCATGTGACCACAGAATGTTGCAACCAGTTGTAAATATGAGCTAGTTACCAAGCACCCAAAATACAATAACTTGGAATCGATCAATTAAGTGGAATTCTTATCTCTCAGATTCACAATACATTATAGAAACATAGAAAATTGATGGCAGGAAAAGACCCAGTGGTCTATGTATCAAATCTGTCCTATGGATTTATTTATTTATTTTTTGTTTTCTTTTTAATTTATGTATTTATTAATTTTTATTTTATTTTTTATGTAATTGTTATTCTTACTTTTTTATTTTTTGTCAGATGATAGACATGCCTGTATCCCACTCATGTATAAACTCTGTTACTGATGATAGACCCACTATCTTCACTTGGAAATTGGTTCCAAGTTTCCATTACTCTATTATTGTGAAGTAATAGTTTATAACATTATGTCTAGACAATTAAAAGACTTGATCTGTTTTATTACCACTGATGGACCAATTATACTCTTTTGTTTTCTTTAGAGAGTCAAAGAGATGGCTTTGAAACAAACATTCAGAAACCATTATGTAAACAAAAAGGAGAGTAGCATTCCTTACGTACCGGAAGGGAGAGAATATTAAGAGGCTTAAACTGACTCATTCCTGATTCACTGGAACCTTTCCCAAGTATCCCACGTTACAGGCAACAGCTAGAGGAGCATGATCTTTACAACCCGCAAAAGTGCTCCATTGGAGAATGTGATTTATGACACACCCTGGAAGGAGCAGGGGAAACAGGGTCATAATTGGGCCATAAATTACATGGGACAGAGCTGGCTTCACTTTGGTACATGCCGACATGTTGCTCCTAATAAATAACTGGATTTCTTTTGAAACTTGGCTCGAGACTCATAGTTTAATTAGGGCATCCGTCAGAACCCTGACAAAGCTCTTATAACAGAATCTGACAGATCTGACTATGATTCTCTTCTTCTCCTTATCATCCATTGTACCTTACTTTGTCACCTCCAAAAGAATTTTTTCTCTTTTTGCCATTTTAATCTCCTGTCCCTTTATTAAATTAAAAATAATTAGTACATAACTTTTCAGGTTTGTGTATTTCTTTTTTATTAATGGTTTCTGTGTCAGATGTGGCACTTTAGAATCACAGCAATAATACATCTTTACTACTTAAAACTCTACCATCTAAGAAAAAAAGCTACTTACTGGATTGAAGAAATATATATATATAATAAATGAAATTAGAAGGGAAAGTTATTTTATGGCTAAACTGCAGACCTATAGCACTTGAAAATCTGAGATCTGTGCATTGATTAAAGCATGTTGTATATGTTTGTAAATACCTTAAATCTTTTCCACTTGGATTTTCATCTCCGCTTAATTTAGGGGCGGGAGGATCAAGCTAAATGTTTTAATCTGTGAATCTCTGAAGATAGCCTTTGTTTTATTACAATGGAACCCTTTCCTGAGTCAGAACTGTTTATCAAAACAAACGAAAACTATGTTTTAAATCAAAATAATGGCTGGAAATGTAGTTCTGCAGTTTAAAATTTCATAATAGAATTAAATCAACCATTCTATTTAGAACTCATTCACATCGAAGGGGGATTGGACTAGATGATTTACAAGGTCCCTTCCAACTCTGTTAATCTAAATGTTCATTAGAAGTAGGAATTTAAACATTTGTGTGATGCAATTACCTGAAATGACCACCTACCATCTTCATGACCTCCCAAAATCATTATCTCCAGTCTATGCAGACAATCAGGCATATAAAGACATGTTACACAATGGAGAATAACTGTCCATTTTGTCATTAAGACATGTTTGTCCTACTTCTTGGCCCACCAAACACAAATGTATTTGTTTGTAATGTTTATATTATCTCATATAATGCATAATCTTACCAAGTTGTCTCTCCCAACCTTTTAACACTGTTTAATCCAATACTATATCCCCATTCTTTGAGTTGCCCCGACTCAAAGGACATGTTATAGCCAGCTAGCTAAGGACTAAACCAGATGTTACAGTGACAGGCACATTTATTAGAAGTGACTCACGAGTAAATTAGTATGTAGGTAAGCAACAAAGGAGAATGGAAGGACATCATGGACGGTTTGGAGGGATGTTAAACCAAGCTCTGTAAATGAGACTTTGGCAGTAGAATAACTCTTGCTGGGGAAAACGGTATATGAATAAAACAGTGACAAGTAAAAGCCTTGTGGTGCAGGAGTTTTTGCTTATCCATACTGGATTTTAATTCATGCCATCAGTCCCACATTGTAATAATTTGACCTGACCCACATACAAGCAATTTATCATCAAAACACCTAATTTGTTCCCACTGAAACAAAAGCTATAAAGCAAAATATTTACATATTTCTGTGTCCCTTATCTGCCTTCCTTTAATATGTTGATGTCAGAAAAATGCAGGTGGAATTGTTTGCTCAAAAAATCTTAACGGAAGAGGTGAAACTGATATGTCTGCTGACCTTACAGAAACCCTACCAAGGACTTTATGCAAGTCTAAATTTGGAAGCGGTAAAAATCTGGCACATTATCCATTAATTACAGGATTTGTGGAATATGGTAAATTCTTAGTTTGATACATATGAAAACAGAAACTGTTTGACTGCCTGTTAATAAACGTTTCTCTGTATGTTGCCTCTTGCTCAGGAATGGTTTATATGTTTTTGGTGTTTGCAGACTGAAGAAGTCCTGAAGATTGATGGAGGGCCATGCTATTCAAACAGCAGGCGTTGCTGAGACAGAAGCTCCTTGTGCTAGGCAGCCTTGCTATCGGAAGCCTTCTCTATCTAGTTGCCAGAGTTGGGAGCTTGGATAGGTAAGTCATTAAATTAGCATGTCCCAGTGACATCAATAATTATAAATGGCTATAGGTGCTTTCCCCACCTCCACCCACCCACTCCAATTTCCTCTTAAGCGTTGAATATAATTGAATAGGTTTCTAGCTCTTTGTCTCGCTGATAGCATTTAAAAAGACAATCAGCTGTAGTATTGATTTTCATTGTTAGTTTCCTTCTGTATAAAGACAGGGGAAGGCACGGGGAAACTGAAGGAGTATTAGCTTGCTGAACCCAGTAACTTGGTCCATGTCCATTTATATTCTATGTGCACTGGCATTTGTGGGGCGCGCATAAGTGCACCAACGTGCCTACCGTCCCTGTCCTAATGTTTCCCTCTTGTCTGTATCCATCTCATGTATATAAACAATGATATATCTATGTATATTACCAATACGTACTTGAATAAAGTACGTATTGATAATATACGTACTTTATTTAAAATAAATAAATAAATAATGAATAAATTTGTGTTCAGAAGGAATGTAAAGCGCCATACAGTAAATATGTCACCACAGTAGGTCAGCTTTTGTGCACAATAGAGGGCTAACTTCAAGTTTCAATAAACAGTTGTATCTTGTACATTTTCTTTTCTGATACTTATCGGTGAGCAATTAAGATGGTACGGTAGTAATTAAACTTGCGCACAAGCCTGCAAAGTTTGTTTGTCAGTCTTGGATCTTCTTCCACTAGAAAGATTGCTGAAGGATACAAAGCATATTTTAAACTCTGTTAATTAGATTTTAAGTCATCTTTTTTTTAAAAAAAAAATTCCCCTTGAGACGGATATAGTGAATGAAAAGATCTTGCTGGAAATGATTATTTTCAGGGCAATTGTGGGATATAAAACCAGGCCAGTTCTGTTTATTTTTCCTGTTAATGCCCAACATTGTTGGCTTTGAATTACATGAAACAACTTACTTTAAATTTCATATAGAATATGGAATTAAGACTCAATTACTAAATCCTTTTTTCTGTTTTATGACTGTTAAGTTGCTCCAAGAAATGGCAGAATTAAAAGAAAGAAAGTCTATTTGATGAAAGATTTATGTATCAAAGTTGCTTTCTGAAATCCATTTGAAGGTAATTAGTGTCCTAAAATGGTAATTAAAATTATGTACAGTATTGTAAAATCTCCATTCAAAAATAGCATTCCAGGCTGAGACTGTATTTACTGTAGATGAGTAAACGAACAAACATAAACATTGCATGTATTTGGTCAATTATAGCTGTGTTATTTCTTAGATCCAGTTGCATTAATGCCAAACTCATATGAGTTGTACAAAAATTCAAGTCACTGGTTGAAAAAAATTAAATAAAATAAAGCCAAGCTGATTTATACTTATTTAATACATTTAGGACTTATCTTTCTTCATTATGGAATGCTGGTTAGCACGTATAACTTCCAGATGGGTACCTATTTAGACATTGGATACATGTAGAGAAACTTAATTTTACCTCAGTCTTTATACCTGTACCACCAAATCATATTGTGGGACCCAGCATATGAGCTCCATTACCCCATGGTGCAAAGCTAGTTTGCCCCCCATGGGGCACCAAGGATAGGCAAGCAAGCGCCAAAGAATGAACTAGCAGTCTAGCTGTCAGGACTGCATTGTGTCTAGAAAGTGTAGATTTAACTGACATTTCCCATATGCTAAATATATAACCCCACAACACGTGCAGTTTGCAAGCCATGTATAAGGTTTATTAAACAAAATGAATAAGACATGCCAGTATCTCCAGCACTTTGTGCATATTAGGACAACAGGCATACTGATTAAGATGGTTGTATAGCCCCTTCCAAATAGTTTAGTTTTGTCTCTTGTAACATCCAGTGTTTGTTCTAATAGATGAGAATATATGTAAATTAGGGTTGAATTGTGGAGCTATTGGTATTCTTTAAGATTGGTTGTTTGCTTGCAAACATGTCATTGCTTGACCAGGTTACATCATCAGTGCTAGTGAGTGTAAGGTTTGCTCCCTGTTTATATTCAGTAGTTTGCCCTCCCAGTGTTGGTGGGGCTGTGGTTTTCTCCTTGGTACTTCCAGGATTAAGATTTTTATTTTTGGCTTGATTGTTTGTCTGGCATTAATTCCTGCTTAACTGGGTGTAGGTCTCTGGAGAAGATGAGTTCTGGTCTATAGAAATTCTCAGTCATCCAAATCATAGTTGTCCCAAAGTTGTTTTTCAAGAGGCAAATGGACTTTCTTATTTTTCTTAGAGGATGTTTTGTTTCTCATCCAAGAAGCTTCTTCAGCTTTTGAAGCTCCTTAGATAAGAAGCAAAACATCTTCAAAGAAAAACAAGAATGTCCAGTTGCCTCTTGAAAAAGCACCTTTGGGATGAGTTCTGGTCCTTTTGTTTCCCTTTTAGCTTTTTACTGTGACCTGTAGAAGTCAATATATGTAGCTCAGAGTTGAACTATGGAGTCCTTGATGCTTTGGTGCATAACTTTCGTTGGCCAGTAGGTAACATTGCTGATCATATTACCGAGTCAGCTAAGGAAACATTCAGAGAACACCAAGGACTCCACAATGTTTGTTCTTTTGATTGACCATCTTCTTTTTAAATGCATGTGTACATATACACGTGTATGTGTGTGTGTGTGTGTGTGTGTGTGTGTATTGTAATTGTTAACAAGTAAAACATCTAAAACTATAAAAAAATCTGAGCTGAAGTAAAAAGTAGATTAAGCCATGTTAACAATAGTAGAGGTACCTCACTAGCTCACCCATCCGCTGGGGTCCTCGGGACTGCTGACAGAACAAATACTTGAGGGACTGTTGGTAGCTGAGAAGAGATGAGGCCAACATCATTTTAGGGAGGGGAGAAAATTTCACAATGAGGGCACCATTGCAGAGAAGAACTGCTGTGTACCGCCTGTTAAATGTAGTTCCCTTGACAATGAAGTCCATAACGTACCTTCCTACTAGATCTGGTAGGGCAAGCAGATGAAACCAGGGAGTTGCAGTCCCTCAAATGGGACATTTAAAAAAAAGAAAACATTGGTTGTTGTATTGTTCCAGAAAAGACAGGCACCTTGATGTGCAAAATTTAAGACTCTGCTTTTCATAATGATTCTTGCCAAAGACTTGCACCATTAGCTGCTGTTGGTCCCCAAATGTACTGCACATGGAAAACACAGTTTTTTATGTGAATTACCTTGGGTTGCACATATTTGTGCATGTAAAAAATCATGTGGAAATGTTCAGCTGTGTTTTGCCTGGGCAACAACATACTACATTCCCTTTTGGTTTCTGGGGCATCTGTATTTTTCCTCCATTTAGGATAAAACAGATTTTTTAAAAACTAAATAAAAGTGCTTATGTGAGCCTACTAAGGAGGAAAAAAGTGAGAGGGAGATTGGGAGAGACTGAAATATTTTGAACAATTGAGAACACAATGTTTTTCAGGTAAGTTGTCAGCTTTCTAATATAATTATAACTTTGGTCTGTTCGTTTGCTCTTTATTTTTTTTTCCAACAGTTAAATGAAAATAAACCAAATACGCAGCTAGGTAACACAAAAGATTAATCTTACATTGCACTTCAACTAGGGGTATTGTGTTTTCTCACATTCACTCATTTGTAAGAATCATTGCCCTAATTTCATTCAAAAAAAGAAAGGATGTGCCTAGCTTAGCTTGTTTCCTACCATCATTTACCATCAAAATCCTACATTGTAAAGATATGCAAAATGGTCCCAGGCAATTATGTAGTTACATAGAGTGGACAGAAATTCCTTCTTGTCTCTTGCTGGAACTTGGCCTATGACCTCAGGCATGAAATTTAATTAACCTTTCCCCCAATCTAGGCTTGCCTAGCTACAAATGTTATTAATGGTCATAAAATTATCCAGACATAGTACTTGACTCTTGAACTTCTACAGTAGTGACTTCCAGCAGATCCATATATAATATGATAATGGGAAAAAGGAATGATTTTATTTTTCTCTCTCATTGTGCATGATGGATATGTAGTCATCAGTGAATTCTGATGATCCAAAACTATGGATATCCTATCTCTTGTAATATCTCTTCCACACATTGAAACAGATCTTGGGCACATTAATGTCATACCTTCTGTATCCCACCGGCTGGATCTATATAACTCGGTCCTTGTATTGTAGCATGAGCACTAGAATAGAATAGAATAGAATAGAATAGAATAGAATAGAATAGAATAGAATAGAATAGAATAGAATAGAATTCTT